>SNQJ01S0167945.1:4366-18603 GCA_010110895.2 Picea sitchensis
TGCACTGCCAGGTCAAGCACCCCATCGATATAACCCCTGACTCACTGCTGCCCAATGGGCCAGTCTATCGCCACTCTTTGTTAGAGAATGAGGATATCAAGCGACAGATCCAAGAACTGCTCCACAAGGATCACATTCGTCCTAGATCATCACCTTATGGGAGCCCAATCGTGCTGGTACAGAAGAAAGATGGAACCAAGTGAATCTGCATTCATCGTTGGGCTCTGAATAAAATCACAGTCAGAAACCAGTACCCAATTCCCTGAATCGACGACCTCCTTAATCAACTCATGGGGGCCAAAATACTTCAGTAAGATTGATCTGAATTCTGGCTACCTCCAGGTCCTGATAGAATAGATAGATGTATGGAAGACCGCCTTAAAGTCAAAGGAAGGAATTTTTGAATGGTTGGTCATGCCCTTTGGTTTGAAAAAATATCCAGCCACTTTCATGAGGATGATGGACGATATCCTGTGACCATTTACCAATACTTTTGTAGTGGTGTATCTGGATGACATTTTCATTTACAGCAAGACTTGGGCTGAACACTTGCAACATATTCAATAGGTTTTGCACACCCTGCGAAAGCACAAGCTATACGCCAACTTAGAAAATTGATCCTTCGGCATTGACAGGGTCCATTACCTAGGCTACATCGTTGATCAGCATGGTGTACATGTGGATCCAGCCAAGATCCAAGTCATCTGTGACTGGCCAGCCCCAACCACACTCACTGAGCTTTGGAGCTTCTTGGGCCTTGCCAATTTCTACAACAGATTTGTGTTGGGATTCTCCCATATTGCATGGACCCTCAGCCAAATAACCAGGGGTGGTGGTAAGGCTAAATTTGTGTGGGTTTGGTCCCAACAACAAGCATTCGATGATTTGAAGTAGCGCTTATGCTCAACCCCAGTACTTTCACTACCAGACCTGCAGCAGCCCTTTGAGATCAAGATAGATGCTTCAGACTATGTTGTGGGTGTCATTCTCACTCAGCACAGCCACCCCGTGGCCTATCATAGTGAGACACTATCTGATGTTTTATGTAAGTACCCTAATTACGACAAAGAAATGTAATCCATTGTGCAATCCTACCGCTAGTGGAGACATTACATTCTTGGGAAGGAGACAGTCATCCACACTAATCATAAGCCACTACAGTTCATGCAAACACAAGGAAAATTGCAGAATGACCGCCATCAAAAGTAGTCCACATACTTACAGCAGTTCCACCTCAACATAAAGTATAAAACAAGAAGCACCAACTGCGTCCCTAATTGCCTCAGCAGACCACCAGTCATGGCACTCACCATGGTGCTAGACTCTTGCGTCCATGAGACCTTTGGATGGTCCCAACTCTATGAGACAGACCTGGACTTCACCACCACCTACCAAATGTTGGGTGCAAACGCAATTGTCGATAATTTCCATCTTCAGGATGGGTTGTTGTGTCGTCTAGGCCATATATGTGTTCCATCAAGCGAGTGAGTGAAGCTGATCTGGGAATCCCACTACAGTCAGGTGGCAGGACACTTCGGCATCGAAAAGATAATGGTGATGCTACAAAAACATTTCTACTAGCTGAAACTTTGATAGAAGGTCAGCAAGTATATCAGCATCTGCACTGCCTATGCTATTTCCAAACCGACCACTAAGAAATAGGGCATGTACAACCCTCTTCCTACTCCTGACGGGCTATGGGAATCCATTTCAATATACTATATGTCGGGCCTCTCGTCCACCAAGCGGGGAAATTACTGTGTTTTTGTTGTTGTTAATCGCTTTTCTAAGATGGCAATTTTGGTTTCCTACAAGAAGAGCATCACAGCAAAGGCCACTTCCAAGCTCTTCTTTGAACGAGTATGGGTACATTTTGGAATCCCACAAACCATTGTCTTATATCAGGACAGTCAATTTCTCATCACATTCTGGTCTAGCATCTGGTCACTGGTAGACACCAATCTCATCAAATCCACGGCCTTCCACCCCCAGACAGATGTCCAAACCGAGGTCGTAAATCAAATGATTGTGCATATCCTCCACATGTATAATTCCAATCACCATTGAACATGGGATGAGAGACTTCCCTCTGTCCATCATAACTACAACCGAGCCCTGCATAGCTCAACCGACCACAACCCCTTTTAGGTGGGTTTGGAATTCCAACCATTGGGTCCCATAGATGTTGCACTTCCCCTTGCGGTCACCTCAACCAACTCATCTCCTGCTCCAACTGAAGCTGACAAATCCACCCAGTTCATTGAGCAGATCTAGCACATCCTCCAATAGGTTCAGGATATCCTATAGAAGTCTAATGACAAGTACAAGCAGTGCCATGATCAACATCAGTGCCACATAAGTTTCAAGTGGGCGACAAAGTTTGGTTGCACTTGCAGAAAGAACACCTTCAGCAGAAAACTCGAGGCCAAATTCAACATAAATTTCCTCATCTGATGGGGGAACTCAACGCAATGGATACCATTGCTTCCTAAGGAGGGAGGATTGATCCAGGTGAATATCGATGGCCACCCACATTTTCCAACTGGCTCAAAACAGTTTTCTGGCAATTTTGATAATTTACTATTTTTAGCAGTTTTTCTGGTCCTGAAACTTCCGGAGTCGTTTTGAGGCCCTAAACGATGTGTTTTGGGAAAATGGGGAGCAACATGGAAGTTCCTTCGATGTTTCTCACACAAAAGTTGTATTCCTTGGATAAATCTTTCTAACAAGGTATTGAGCGCGTTAAATGGAGATCATATGCAAAAGTTACGACCCTAGGAAGTTTATGTACTAACTTACTCAAACGAGGCCCACATGACTTTTGGCACTTCATCTCCTAGGGTTAGGTTTTTGGATGTCTAGGGTTTTTGACATTCATGTTTATTGTAAAAAGGCCTTCAGAGCCTCATTTCAACCATCTTCTGGTGAATGAGCACAGCTATCACATCTCTTCTCAGAGATAAGTCACCACCATTCCAGCAAGCTTGTTTTCTGTTGCATTTTATAGTTTCAGCTTATTTCCTTATTGAATATAAAAGCAGTTTTATTGTATCTCTGTTATTTTGTGTTAAGCACCTGTTAATAATCTGTAATCATTTCATTTTTCTCATAAACTCCGGATCAAAATGTCTACAATAGATTCATTTCCCCATGAGATATAGTGATATATGATGGTTCCCAATTAACTTCATAGCTAATTCAAAGTCCATCTCATTCACATAAAATTAGTCAGAGGAAGACTGTCTCCCACCATCCACAAGATAATGGAAAATTTGTCACAAATAGTGTGCTTGAGAACATCTTAACCAAGATAGTTCATATTCATAGAAAATATTGGGCTAATAAACTCATAGAAGTGGTTTGGGCCTACAACACAACTTGGAAAATAACTATTAGCTTTACACCTTATGAGTTGGTATATGGTAAAACAGTTTTTCTACTAATATAATTTGAAATACAAACTCTCTAGATGACATTAGAACTATGATTTGACCTTTTTGTAGCATAGAAAGAATGAGTTAACCAGCTCAATTCCCTAGATGAGATTCAAAAATAAGCACTCTTCCACACATAGGTGGTTCAATTCCAATGAGGTCATTAGCATGAATACTTAATCAATACTAAACAATTCCAAGTTGGTGATTGTACATTGCTTTATGATTCCATATTAAAATATTTCGAAGGAAAACTCAAAACTAGATAACTTGGCCCTTACAAGATTGATACAGTCTTCAACAATAGCTCTATTAAGAGGTGTACCATTGATGAAGACATATTTCACCTTCTCATCAATGTACATAGACTAAAAGTCTACAAAAATACAAAGGATCTCTTCAAAACTAGCGTGTTGGTGAGTGCTCTTGTGCTAAAATATTTTTTTATGGTAAAAATTCCATGGGGGTACCATAGGGCAGTGAATAACTTGAAAACTAGCCAATTGGTGAGTTATCCACCATGAAAAAGAAAAAAAAAACTATGTATTACTTTTCAATGCCTTCCATTTCCTACTAATTTCAATAGTGTCTCTAAGTTCCAAAATATTTTTGCTACCATTGTGATGCAGCCCCCCCTCCCCTCCTGGGAGTTCTGCGACCTCCCGGTCTAGGATCTTTCAATATACTAAGTTGGATTGACTCTTCGGGCTCCTTCTTGAACCCAAATCAACTTGTACATGCCCCCTTTTCTCTGAAGGCACAAGTCATGTGGAACCCGCGGGTCCTTTCTCTAGCGCTCTTGACACTTTTCAATTCGTGGGTGCTAGCTCTTTCTGCTAGGCCCCTTCCTACATGTGACCTTGGGCTATGACCTCACGTAAGCATGTGATTGTGGGCATGACCTATAGTGGTTTGAGACCACACCAATTTTCTCCCCACAATTCACCTCCAAATGCCATGTATCCCTTTACCAATACCATGGTTTCGATTGTGGCCCGCTCTAAGATTTTTAACGTCTGAGCACTTTCTAGCCCCACAATCCAGCATGACCATTGATCTTCGATCTCAGGCAATTCTTCTTGATAAACGGCTACAATATGTCCTCTATCTGCCTTCCTCACGCACTCCTAGATCTCCTCGATCTATCGATGTGTGCCTTTTTTCTAATCAACGGCTATGATTGATTTCACCTTTCAAGCTTCGGGAGTTTCAACTCTCAAACTCATGCTCCCTCCATTGTGGCTATCTTCCGAATGGAAGATCAGCTGACACATGTCCTTAACAAATGTATGGCTCAGATCTGCCTCCTTTCCTTCCTTCTCTCTGGATCACACATTCTCAATTTCTTACGATCTTTCGACGCGTGTCCCTTTCAAATTGACAGTCAAGATTTTCTTCGCAATTCAGGTTTCAAAGTTTTCAACTCTCAAACCTTACTTTCTCCACAATGCTTTCACCCAGAGCTCACGATCTATTGACCTGTGTCTCCTGCAGATCAACGGTTACGATTCCTTCAAGTCTTTGGACTTCGTAAATCTCAAATCTCAACTTCACCATGCTCTGCTTCAACCAAAGCATTTTATTCGGAGTCCATGATCTAATCACATGTATCCTCCCGCAGATCGATGGCTCCCAGCTACTTCCACTATTCAGGTTTCAGCGATTTCAAACTCCACTCCTTCGCTTTCTCCCGGAGTGCTTTCACCCGGAGATCACGATCTTTCGACGCATGTCCTTCTGGATCTGACGGTCCAGATTCACTTCGACTCTTCGGGTTGCTTTCACCCGAAGACAACGGATTTCGCCACGTACCCTCTGGATCTGAATATCCATATTCTCTTCATCTCTTCGGGCTTCAGGAGTTTCAAACTCCTACGCACTCATCCCTCCTGGAGTGCTTTCACCTGAAGACTCTGTTCTATTGACACATACCCTTCTGGAAATCAATGGCTAGGATCTATTTCGGGTCTTCGATGATTCTGCTCCTCCTTGTCCACAAACTTCCAAGTTGTGGATCTTGTGCCACCTGTCCCTATCGACAATGGATGTTCCCTAATCACTTCAGGACTTCGGTCCTTTGGAAATTCAATCCTCATGTTCACACAAGATTTAAAACTCATGCACTTTGCCTTAGATCAGATGATTGTCGATCATTTTCACTCAGATCTGATGGTTGGGATATTTTCTTCTCCTTTGTGCTCTCCTTCGCTCCCCTGGACGTTGATTTAACGGTCCAGATTTATTCCAGCAGTAGATCTTATGGCCTTTGTTTCTCCTCCTCCTGATATTTTTATTTCTTATGATTTGGAAGTGTTTGTAAATGTTCAAAGGCTTCATCCCTTGAACTTTCTCTTGCGAACCCGGCTATATTGGGTCTCATATGTGCTTCTAAAAGAACTATTTCTTTTGAGCTTTAGGACTTGGAATAAGTCTATCTCATACGCACTCCTTGCACTATCTCTTTTGAGCTCTTGTATTTACTCAGTCTCCTAAGGGTCTCGGCCCTTATGTTGCCTTCAAAGGGTTCTTGTGCCCTCCTGGAAACCTCTCGCTCAAAGAACACCTTGCTGAAAATTTTCTACATAGTTTTTAGTAACTCTGTGAGTATATTCTTTTGATACTCCTCTCTTCGAACTCGACAAATATTTCTCCTTGTGCACACTTGCACCTGCTCGATGCCCACTTGGTAGAGTTCCATAGAGTTCTCAGTGACTCTATCTCTCTGTGCTTTCTCTACACAGTTTATCCTCTAATGTATTCAGTAACCTTGAGTTTTCCCCTGAGTTGTTATCACTCTGGTGCACCCTCTTGGCACGTTCTTTTTCTGACTCCTCAAAGTTCATATGTGCACTCCTTGCGCTGGCTATAGAACCTCCGATGTTTTTTTGTGCACTCCTTGCACAGCCTAAAGAATCCAGAACAATATTTCGAACTCAAAAAATATAGATAAATCTATCTTCCTACTGCAGATGAAACCTATCATATATATACAACATAGATACACATAAACACATAAACACATAAACAATCATATGCAGGAAAAAAATGTTGTCTTTTTTCATTAATATGAAAATCTGATTACAATATGTGCAGGTTGGACTCCAGTAGAGTCTCAGCTCTCTCAAGCTCTCTCAAAGAACTATTCTACCTCCTATTTCTGATCTTCTGAGCTTCTCATACTCTTCTCTCTCATAATCCTCTTCCTAACTCTTGTCTCTACCGCCTTAGTGCCATCATTGTCTCAGTTAATACACCTTATCCATACGGCTTCTTACAATGAATGAAGATCCAGACATGACTCAAATCTAGACCTACTTATAGTCGACCATTAAGGCGACCCTATCCACTACCTATACAAAGTTATGGCTTGGCTTTAATTAGCCTTACAACACTAATCCATGTAGGATCATATTTCAAATTAAAAAATGGGAGGTTTTGTGCCTATCCCTTTCCCCAATGCGTGCCTATGTGTTGTCTTGTTGGAACATCTGTTGATGTGGAAGGATGCTCCTACATCACATTGTAGAATATTCATGCATAAGTTATTACTACTAAAAATTCATGTTGCTAAGGAATTCCATCCATTATCATCACTACCTTCAATAGGTACAGGTATCTCATGTATTATTTTCCACATTTCCTTTGAATGTTGTTGAATCAATTTGCATGTTAATTATTAATTACTATGTAGTGGCTACATCTATAAAGTCTTTCCCACCCACCTCCTATATTCCTCAACCATTACATTATACTTTGTTTCCCAAGGATAGGCATATATTTAGTTGTTTGGGGGAAGGAGGAGGGATTTTTCAACCTTTGTTTTGACTAAGTTGAAAAAACATTACACTTCCAACTATTCCACCTCAATCATCAATAGATGTGGTCATATCCATAGGTCATCGAATCTATAAATGGATGGCATTGAAAATTTGATGTCATGGATATAGATTGACTTATTTATGACAAGTGATGAGATAATGACATGTTAATGTTATGAATATAGTAATTTAAAATGGAAATTAAATATTACAACACTAATGAACAGTTATGGGAACTAAAGGTTCACCAGCTTCCCAATCTCTACAGCTTATCTTAAGTGAAATTTTGCAAATTGAGATGGTAATGACCAATTTCAAATCCTATATGCAACACTATAGAATTAATTGTATCATTTTAATGTGCCACTGAAGAGTCATAATATAGTTTGAACAAAGATATGAAGAAGGGTTGAGTGTAATTATTGAGTAGTAGATAGAAAATAGAATTCAACAACAATGATGGGTGAAGGACAAAACAAACCTAAACCTATAAACAAATACCTTGTCTACAACAATACTATAGTGTTGTGGATACTTGAGAAAGCATAATGGATGACATTTTCATCCAATTTCAAGGGTACATGATGCAATTTCTCTATAATTTTCCCAACATTTCCATATAAATGCTTCCACAATTTAGGAGTTGGTTATGGAAGTCATTGAGGAGTCCATTTCTTAGGTGAATATCCTTTCAACATAGGACAATGTTGGTTCAATAATAATTTAGAGTCTCATGATGCTAAAAAACCTTCTTGCATGTTGGTGAAATGAGCATGGACACTTGAAAAGGAATTAAAATAGAGACTATTGATATTATGGGATGAGATAGCCCTGCATTTTATCCATCATATCACTTATGAGATAGGCACAAAATTCTACTTGCCTACCATTTCAAGTTCCTAAAGCACCTGAAGCACCAAAGACTCATCAACATACCATTTTTCTTGTTACAATCAATACAAAAAATGATTGTAGAAGTGCAATATGGTAGACAATGTGCCTTGGCACACTGCAAGCTAATTAAGTTATTAATTTTTTATGCCTTACAAAGAAAGAAACCATATTTAACCTAGGATAAATTCACCAACACCCAAGCTAGAGAAGGTGTAGAAGTTAGAGTATAGGAACCAGAATGAATCATTGAAGAGGCTACACAACAAGTGTATATCTTGTATATCCTACATCTTCCACTACAAAGTTGATGCCTACTACTATAGAAGTAGCAAAACCCAATAGAATAATGTGATGAAGAACCAAGTAGAGATCAACATATTACAATTAGGGTAATCAGTACCCCTCGCAATCAATGTGGTAAGAAACACTTGAAAACTCTTTTCAAATTCATATTCATATGCAAAGGAAAAGAAGGGAACAAAAGAAGAAGAAAGGACATAAATAAGGGATCTCTCTTTTTTATCAAAGAAAAATAAGAGAAAAAAAAAAGGATTTAAAGAGCACATAGTTTGCATCAACAAAGCCATTGATTAAACAAATCCTAGAGGAGAAGAAAAAATTGGTAGATGAGGTTATCTTCTTGAATAGTGAACACATCAAAGATCAATGCTTTAGCTTTAAATAACAAACTAGATAAAGCATAGGAGGATATTAGGGTTTTCAGGTCTCGTCTTCTGAGGGAATAGAGCACTCCAACCCACCCCACTCCCATCATAATATTAAAATAGTGGTTTCCAATGTATAAAAAAGGAAATAAAGGATAATTGAATTGCTCAAATAATTTGAATACTAGAGACTAAGCATTGGGTTAACTCACAACAAGGGGGCAACACATAAAATATGTTAGAAAAGAGAAAGTTAAATCTCAAAAAGAAAGGGAAAAGGACAGAGAATACTAAGAAGAAGCTAGTGGAGGTATGAGTTGAGGTGGCCTTGGAGAAAGAAGAAAAATGTACTTGGAAGGTCAAATACGAAGAAGTTCTTGAGGAAGTGAGGATGAATGAAAATATTAGAGAAATCAAGTACACAGTGTGGGGCTATTGTTGGTTGTGGAGCCTAATTATCTTCCTATTTCATAGGTCTTTGTTTTCAGTCATGTTTATACCCCATGAAGACTGTACACCTTGGAATACTATACACCCCTCCACGTGAGGGGTGTGTAGGGGGGCTTACCCCCCATGTGGGGTCTGAGGGAAAGTGGTCCCTCGACGGGGGTTTGCGGGAGAACTCCTCAAAAGAAATTTTTCCTTGTAAATGTATATTGTAATTTCATAGTAAATATGGATCGTTCATTATAAGGTGGCATATCTGAGGGTAGAAGTTATGTTAGGGTTTTTTTCCCTAGAAGTCAACCCTCTTTTATGAGGGAATTGTATTGTGGCTATGTATCATTGAAAATATTGTATTTTGACATAGGCGACTACGAGAGAAAAAAGAGGAAGTTGCAGCAGATGTGTTGTAGGTTGTATCCCTTCATTTGTTGGATAATAAAAAGGAAGGACCTAGAAATTTCTCTGGTGGATGTAGCCCACACTGGGTGAACCACGTATATAGGTGTCTCCATTGTATTGTGTATCTTTTGTGTTTTATTTCCACATTTGTTTTATTTTATTGCTCCACGATCCTATTTTTCTAACAAATGGTATCAGAGAAAAAGGTAACTCGTAGGAAAAGAGGGTTCATGGTTCGAGTGGGAGAAATGGTGGAATATGAAAAGTTTAGGGTCAAGAAATTAAATGGCCAAAATTACCAGTTATGGAATATGCAGATGAAATATTATTTATATAAGAAGGATATATTCCTACCATTGGGTGGAATAGCAAAGAAGTCGATGGCCATGAAGGACGAAGAATAGGAGGTTCTTGACAGAAAGGCACTAGGAACAATATGATTGATCCTGGCAGGGTCGATGGATTTCAATATTTCGAAAGAAAAGACAATGAAGGAGTTGATGGACGCATTGGCTAAACTATATGAAAAACCCTCAGCGTCCAATAAGGTATTTCTAATGAAGATATTATTTAATTTGAATATGTCAAAAGGTGGGTTTGTTGCAGATCATTTAAATGAATTTAATACGGTTACTAATCAGCTAATTTCTATAAAAGTGGACTTTGATGATGAGGTCAGGGCTCTTCTAATCTTATGCTCATTGCCAGAAAGATGGAATGGCTTGGTCATGGTTGTAAGTAACTATGTCTTTGGTTCAAACACTTTAAAATTTGATGATGTTGTTGGTGTTATCCTTAGCGAGGAAATGTGATGGAAAAGAACAGGTGAGACATCGGGTAATGCATTAAACATGGATAATAGGGGGAGACAAAAGGATAGAGGAAAGGGCTCATGGAACCGTAGGAATTCTAGGAAGGGAAGATCCAAATATAGACTAGGAAATATAGAGTGTTGGAATTGTGGGAAGAAAGGATGTCTAAAGAAAGACTATAGAGATCCAAAGAAACAAAAAGATGGACAACATGAGAAAAATTAGGAAGCAAATGTAATAGGTGATGTGTTACAAGATGCTTTGATTCTTTCTGTAGATAATATTTCTGAGTCTTGGGTAGTCGATTTAGGGGCTTCATTTCATGCCACACCCCATAGGAAACATTTTCTAGATTATGTTCAAGGTGATTTTGGACAGGTTCATTTGGGTGATGATGCACCTTGCAAAATTGTTGGAATGGGAAAGGTAAAAATAAAGAAAAGGGATGGAAACCAATGGTTGTTGAAAGAGGTAAGACATGTTCCATATGTAAGGAAAAATCTAATTTAAACAGAGCAGTTGGTAAGTGAAGGTTGTATATCCATATTTACATATAAGGTGTGGAAGGTCACCAAAGGATAATTGGTGATAGCAAAATGAGAGAAGGTAGGTACATTGTATTTATGTACTTGTAACAGTGACTCTTCTATCTCTTTAGCTTCTACAGGAGTGGATATAGCATTTTGGCATCATAGGCTTGGAAATATGAGTGAGAAGGGGATGAATATACTTCACAAAATAAATTTGTTGCCAGATCTTAAACAAAATGATTTGGATTTCTATGAGCATTGTGTTTATGGAAAATAGAAGAGAGTCAGATTTATCAGAGTCGGAAAAGAAAAGAAGAGTGAAAGGTTAGTGATTGTGCATACTGATGTATGGGGATCAACTAAGGTATCATGTCTTGGTGGTTTTCATTATTATGTTATGTTTATTGATGATGCAACTAGAAAAACTCGGGTTTATTACATTCGACAAAAATTTGGTATTTTTGATACTTTTAAGAAATGGAAAGCTTTGGTTGAGAATGAGACATGAAAAAGGTTGAACTGTCTCAGATTAGACAATGGAGGTGAATATTGTAGCAAGGAGTTTGATGATTATTGTTCATATCATGGGATTCGTAAAGAGAAGACAGTTCCAGGAACACCACAAGAAAATGGTGTGTGAGAAAGGATGAACAGGACAATCATGGAGCGTGCAAGGAGTATGAGATTGCATATTGGGTTTCCCTTACAATTTTGGGTAGATGTTGTAGATATTGTTGTTTACTTAATAAATAGAGGACCTTCAAGCTCTTTGGATGGTGGAATTCCAGAGGAGGCATGGACAGGTAAAAATCTACACTATTCTTTTTTGAAGACTTTCGATTGTGAAGCATTTGTCCATATTAATAAAGAAATAGAACAAATCTTGAGGCAAAATCAAAGAAGTGTACCTCTATTTGATACGGTGTTAATGATTTTGGTGATCGCTTATAGGATTATGAAAATTACAAAATCATTAGGAGTAGAGATTTCATATTCAATGAGAAGGCCATGTACAAAGATCAGTTGCAGGGAAAGAAATATGAAAAAGAAAAACCAGAATACATAGTGCTTGATGAGATCACTGAAAAAGAAATTCCAAAGGTACCAAAAAATCAAAATGTACAACAATAGGAGCAACAGGTACCTCAAACTCCTGGTGTTTTTAGAATATCTACTAGGTTAAGTAGACCCCCTGAACGATACTATCCTTCATTGTATTATTTATTGTTGATTGATTCTGGTGAACCAAAATTTTATGAAGAGGTAATGTAGGTAGACACTAAAAAGAAGTGGGAGAAAGGCATGAAAGAGGAAATGGATTCCCTGGTAAATAACTAGACTTGGGATTTGGTTCAGTTTCCTGTAGGAAAAAGACCATTGCAAAATAAATGGGTTTACAAGTTGAAGGAAGAACAATGGAGGCAAAAAGCAGTACAAGGCTAGACTTGTTGTAAAGGGGTTTGCACAAGAGAAAGGTATATATTTTGATAAAAAAAAATCTCTTGTTGTTAAAATGACTTCAATTAGGACTATTATAATTCTTGTGGTAGTAGAAGATTTACATCTTGAACAATTAGATGTAAAAACAACTTTTCTCCATGGGGATTTGGAGGAAGAGATTTATATGCAGCAGCCACAGGGGCATGAGATCAAAGGGAAGGAAAATTTGGTATGCAGGTTGAAGAAGAGATTGCATGGCCTAAAGAAAGATCCAAGTCAATGGTATTTGAAGATTTATAGGTTTATGACAGAACAAGGTTATAGTATATGTCTTTTTGATCACTGTGTTTATTTTAAAAAACTAAAAAATGGAAGTTATATTATCTTGCTATTGTATGTAGATGACATGCTTGTTGCAGGGTCTAATATGAAAGATATAAATGTGCTCAAGAATAAATTATCTAATTCATTTGTGATGAAGGATTTGGGTGATGCAAAGAAAATCCTTGGTATGAGAATAATAAGAGATAGAAAAAATCGCAATTTGACATTGTCTCAGGGTGAGTACATAGAGAAGGTGTTGGAAGAGTTTAGAATGCAGAATGCAAAACCAGTCAGTACACCTTTGGCCATACATTTCAAATTAACCAAAGAAATGTGTCCCAAGACACAGGAGGAGATAGAATACATTTCCAAGGTCCCTTATTCATCAGTAGTTGGAAGCTTGATGTATGCGATGGTTTGCACAAGACTAGATATTGCACATGCAGTGGGAGTTGTGAGCAAGTATATGAACAATCCAGGTAAAGTACATTGGGAGGTGGTAAAGTGGATTCTTAGGTATTTGAAAGGTACTACTACTCATGCATTATGTTTTGGAGTTTCAGACATTGTTCTACAAGGATATTTTGATTCAGATATGGCAGGTGATAAAGATAGTAGGAGGAGCACCAAAGGGTATGTTTTTACTGTAGGTGGAATGGAAGTAAGTTGGATTTAGAAACTGCAAAAGGTTGTTTCACTTTCAAAAATAGAGGCAGAGTATGTTGTTGCTACAGAGGCTAGTAAAGAGATGATTTGGTTACAAAGGTTTATGGAGGAATTTGGAAAGAAGCAAGAGAATAGCAGGTTGTACTATGACAGTGAGAGTTTCATTCATCTTGCAAATAACTCAGCCTTCCATTCGAATACTAAGCATATACAGCTCAGGTACCATTTCATACAATATATCTTGGAAGATGGACATTTGAAGTTGGAAAAGATACACACTAGCTAGAATCATGCAGACATGTTAACAAAGGGAGTAACTAGGGAGAAACTGATTTCCTACTCAGTTTCAGTTGGACTTCAAGCATGAAGGTGAAGATGAGAAATTTTCCAGGTCCAAGGTGGAGTATAGTCCAGCAGGTACAATAGCACTGGAGTTATTTTGATCAGTCTCCAAGTGGGATATTGTTGGTTGTGGAGCCTAATTATCTTCATGTTTCATAGGTCTTTGTTTGCAGCTGTGTTTATACCCCGTGAATATTGTACACCCGGAATAATGTACACCCCTCCATGCGGGGGGTTGCATGGGAGGTTTTCTCCCCCTACGAGGTCTTGAGGGATCGTCCCCCCAGCTAGGGGATTCAGGGGCAAAGTCCCCAAAATAAAATTTTCCTTGTAAATGTATATTGTAATTTCATAGTAAATATGGACCATTCATTATAAGGTCACAAATCTGACAATAGAAGTTATGTTAGGGTTTTTCCCCCTAGAAGGCAGCCCTCTTAAATGATGCAATTGTATTGCGGTTGTG
>SNQJ01S0167947.1:0-19402 GCA_010110895.2 Picea sitchensis
GTGTCCATACCCTCTACAAATTTCACAATACTCTCTTATATACATATTTTGTAATGGTCCTACTAAAGACACTTGTGCAACTCCACCCAAATCTCTCCCTAAGAAAGAGCCAATTGAGGTATTTGCACAAATCCTCCTTGAAGTAGATGACATTCATTCACATGAACCCCTTCTACTTTAGAATTGGTGTAACATACTTGTTCCCTTCCAATCTTATCTCTAGTAATTTATTGAGTCTTCTATATGATGATGATGATGGTTAATGTCCATTGAGACTAAAATTGGTCCATCGGACGTGTTCAATCTATATATGAAAATGGGACAACACAAGAGTTGCTTCACTACCTACAACTTGGGCATCTACAAGGTACCTCACCATTGATTCTATCCTCATAACTTACTCCATCACTTATTTTGGAGTTATGATCCATTGTTATGTGACGAATTTTATTCAAAGGGAGAAAACCATCAATGAACCATTCCTTGTGTTGTACATCATGGATTCGATAAGTGAGCCTACTCATCAAATATTGAAACACGTAAGCATATTCCCATGCATTTTCTCCCACCATGTGCATAATATCCTTCACCTTGGCAATGCTATATTGCTCATATTTAAGCTATTGAAACTCATTCACAAATTGTTGTTTTACATCATCTAATCTAGAATCATTTCACCCTACATATAGTGAAAACAATTCATGTACCATTGGAATATTCTACCCCATAGCATTGTCTAAAACTCTACCATCTTAGCTGTTGGGATAATACCTTTAGCATTGCATATGGCTTCGGAGATAAACTAGTTATTTTACATCTTCTTTACCTTTTCCTAAAAACTTAGGTTACCTTGATGGATATCCTTTTTGTGTTCCTACCATATTATTAGAAAGCACTTCAACTAGATTGAATCCTCTAGGTCCTGGTTGCACTACTAAATTCTAAATTTGATTATGGGATGCACTACCACCACCCTGATCGACTATTGGTTGATTTCCAATGCTATCACTATTATGACTAATAATTTCTCCTAACACTTGTTGATTATTATGTGAAAGAAAAATGAATCAGCGAAACTTACTGAATATACTTAGCTCATCAAAAGGCCCCATGTATGGTTAGGCCTAATATGTGTCTCTATTGGTGATGGGAAGTACCAAAATCCATTGGGGCTTTCTTCTCTTTCACCCTATCAAAACGTGTCATTGAATGTATATTCTTCCTATACATAACCTTTTGTAACACTCAAAAGGTTGTTATGATTGCCACACTCCGTGTGAGATATGGGGGATGTATATGGATATGTAAGGGTTGGGTTTTTGTTTACAAAGAGGAAACTTTGTAGAAAAATAATCGAAGTTGTAGATGAGTTAGAACTATAGTTCATCTTTGTCACAATTCCTATGTTTAGAGATATTATGTGTGTGAATAAGAGAGAGAAAGGAAATCACATGGCTCATCTTTGCTTTGTTGTGATTGTATAGGAGGCTTCATCTATGTGTATGGAAATGTATTTGAATACCCTTAAATTTAATGAATAAAGTCCAAAGCACATTTATCTTATCGAATGAGTTGTGTTGAATGTATCCATGTTATATGTTATTCTACCAAATAATTTTGAACACAGATGATTTTGTTTTATTATAAATAGGAGATAAAGTAAACATGATATAACATTCTTGTAAATTGAGCTAAACCTTACTTTCTCAAAAACATGATTGATTCTTGTAAATTGTAAATTGATGTCATTCACAAAAACTTGAAGAAATTTATTTTTTTTAAACATTTTTCAAATCATCAAATCAAATTAATGAGACGGTGTGCAGACCCGGCTATTTCTGTTTGCCACGATGAGCCGCAAAACACATCCTAGGGCAACTAAAAACTGGAGGCTCTGCCACGATGAGCAGCAAAACACTTCCGCGGGCAACTAAAAGTTGGAGGCTCTCCCGTCAACTGTTGTTGAAGCGTGAACGGGCCGACCTTATACCTGTCATTGCATTTAACGCAATAATAATCAATCCTGTAACAATTCCCGCTCTCTGTTTCGTAGAGGAATCTCCAGAAGTAGCTGGACTCATCTCCTGCGGCGGATTGTTTCATGGAATCTTCCAAGCTCAGTACGTTACAGGGCTCCAATACACATGTCCAGTCCTCCACCGTTTCCCTATCTGAAAGGAGCAGCTCATTCTCGCCGTGGAATGGCTGCCGCCCGGCCTTGGTCTCATCCGGGCTGTAGCACCATCGGACGTGGACTTTATGTTTCTCTTGCCCAGAATCGTCACGCTCAATCTTCGTGATTCTCGCCACTGATGTGGACTGCCCACATAGGAGGCGCACGAAGCCGTCCACGACCATGCTCTCCATCCTCTCGACGGTCCCGGCGATAGTAAGGCGTTCCGGGTCTCCGCTGCTATTTGTTTTCTACAGACGGCCTTTCGTTTTCGTTTACTCTTTCGCTTCGACTTCCCCAGCTGGCATAAAATTAAAACGGGCGAAAGGGAATGCGGAAGGAGGGAGGTGTCTATATAATAATATATAATGGTTCTAATTATGGACAATCAGGAATATCTTTTTGGAATTCCCCATTACAAAATTTTTTAAAAGAAAATAATGTTTTATTAATTTAATTTTATTATTAATATTTTTATTTATTTCAACTTTGAGTTAATTATAATTTTAAAAAAATAATAATAATTTTTTTAATTTTATTTTATCATTAATGTATTTACTTAGGCTTTGAGTTAGTTATAATCTTTCCATCTATACAAGAGCAATTGCAAGGAGCAACACCAGTTATGACTTTTGACAAGGTAACAATCCATTAGTTTTGTATTTAAAAAAAATGCATTCGGTGTCGTGTCTAAATCTGAAGTTATTGAAGCATACAAAGAATATATGACTGTCTTAAAATAAGAACTATTGGGTTGTTGTGATTGGAATGTTAATGTAATTCGAAGGTATTGGCCAAAATAATTGTGGATAGTTTATGCATAAATATGAGTCACTTTGAAGGTATGATGAATATAATATTTTTTTTTTTCTTTTTTAAATTAGTAAAAAGTTAGAGTTGTAATAGGTTTTCATGTATGCAATGTTTTTTTCTTGTATTTATGAATGAAATGGTCCAGCTGGTTGGTATAGTTTTAAGGTTTTGATGATTATACTGTTTGTTTTTAGCTTTAAATTAACTATGAAAATAATGATTTATTGTATGTTTTACTTGGAAATAATGGAGTAAATGTCCATTGCAAGAGTTAGTAGCGTAGTTGAACTCTACTTCACTTAATGTAGATCCTAGTTATTTGTGGTTTGTTGTAAACGACTAAGTATAATCATTTCCTATATAATTTTGTAATCAATCCTCATTCAATAATAATAGATTGTGAGCATTTCCTCACCTATGTTTGTTCTTGCCAAATTCTAAGTTAGTATTAGAGTCGCTGAAATGAGGAGCCGCAGAAGTGAGGTGCGTCAATTTCTAGAAGTCCGCAAGTCCCTCCTCTGGAAAGGTGCGATGACAAACTTTGCGCATGTTTGAAAACCTAAAATTTCCGCACTCCAACTGTGTATTATAGTGCGTAAATCCTTAAATATTTCCGCACTCCAAGTGAATCGTGAGATGCGGATTAGCCACACTCTAATGACATTTAAAAACCTAAAATTTCCGCACTCCAGCTATGTATTACAGTGAATAAATCCTTAAATACTTCCACACTCCAAGTGAATCGTGAGGTGTAGACTCGCCACACTCTAATGACAATTGAAAACCTAAAATTTATGCACTCCAGCTATGTATTACAGTGCATAAATCCTTAAAGATTTCTGCACGCTAAGTGAATCGTGAGGTGCGGACTCACCGCACTCTAATGGCTGCGTGAGGTGTGGAAACGCGTGTCTTTGCGCAGGCTGCGTGGGTTCGAGCAAGAGAAGGGACACGATCTGTTGTGTGAGCCCATTTTTTTTATAAGTCGTTGGGTCCTTGAGGAGGACGCGTGGGTTCTTGAGAGAGTAGCTCCAATTTGTTTTTGATTGCTGAGTTGCGCACCATTGAAGAGAGGGTCGTGAGCAATCTGGTGGTTGAAATTTGCATGAGGTTGAAGCATGAAGTTATAGCATGATTTTTGGAGCATTGTATAAGGGTGCCACAACTTGCATGAGTTTGATCATTTCGTGAATGAGATATAAACCTTTATTTTTGGGAAACGTTCGACCAGTTTTCTCTTCGGAAAGCGGATCCGTGAATCACCACCGGAGCGTAAGTTTTCTAGAGCGTTGAGGACGTGAGGAGGGATGATCTACCATTTGCAAATCAGATCTGGTATTTGAGTGAGATATTCCTGATCCGTGAGTTTTTGCAATGAATCCATGAGAGCTTGTGGGATTAGTGGATGCCACGTTTTCATATCACTTTAATGAGGAAAGGGGTTATATCACTTTATAAATTGTGAGGTATAAACATTTTTATAAAGTGGATATTTGTTTTTATATTAAAGCATGAGGTTGCTATAAAGAGGTGAAGAGGGAGTTATAAACTTCTTTATTAAAGTGGATGTATGTAGTAAAAAAAAAGAATTTTTTTTCTTAAAGAAATTTATATTTTTTTATATATATGAAGTGTTAAGGTTTCTTTCGAGGGTGAGTTTGTGGTATGCATGGAGTGTTGTTAAGGTTTTCTTATATTTCTTTTAATAAATTTGAGAGCCGAGATAGAGATGGATCGGTGGATCCAAAGGCAAGGCGGCGAACTAATCAACACTCGATGGAAAGTTGCATATCCTTGGTGATTCACTTGTAGAGAATATCTTGCAGCGATGGCGAATCCACTGGCAGAGACCTACTTTAACGAAGCCAACAAATTAGATGGCTTGAATTTCACTAACTGGAAATTCAAAATGCAGAAGTTGATGGAAGGCTATGGTGTCTGGACCATTGTGAAGGGAACTGAAGCAAAACCAGATGCAGCTACAGGTGCGACAACAACACAGATCCAAGATTGGGAGAAGCGTGAAAACAAGATCAAGGTATTGTTACGTATGTCTATTAAAGATAACATAATTCCAAATATTAGAGAAGCTAAAACTTCTGTGAAAACATGGACAATGCTTAAAGCATTGTATGAAACTAGCAACACAAATGACATTTTGTTCCTGAAAACTAGATTGCTAGGCATTAAGATGAATGGAAATGAATCTGTTAGTTCATTTTTGGGTCGTATTAAAGAGGTGAAAGACAAGCTAGGAAATATAGGGGAAACAGTTTACAACACTCATCTTGTCGCTATTACCTTAAATGGTATGCTAGAATATTATCAGATGTTCATAACAGGTCTCACAGTAAGGGAGAAACCTCCTACTTTTGAAGAATTGACAGGAATTTTACTACAAGAGGAAGAGAGGCACGGGAATCTGAAGCCTCGGAATACAAATTTGGCATTGTGGTCAAATAAGAGATCCTCAAGAGAGAGATCAGGAGAAAGAGGTAGAGGAGGTCATTCATCCCAGAGAAGACAATCCCCAAGGTTGAATCAAGGTATGCCCTCTAAAAGGAATGAGTGAAAGAGTTGTTTTTATTATGGTCGACCTAGACATATTGTTAGAGACTGTCATAAGAAGAAAAGTGATGAGGCTAGGAACAAACCTAGAACACATTCAAGTCTTTATGCAGAAAAATCATCAAATCATGATCTCAAATTATTTATTGCTAGTGATGATATTGATGAACCCCCGAATTTTGATTCACAGGATCTTAGAATGTTTGTGTCAAATGTTGCTTTATCTACTGAAATAGATGATAGTGATGCCTGGTTTGTGGATTCTGGAGCATCAACACATATGACTTGTAATAAGATGTGGTACACTAATTTTAAAGAAACATAGAATAGAGCTATCATATATCTTGGTGATGACCGCGCTCATCAGATCAAGGGATACAGAGAAATTCCTGTGACATTGCCGAATGGTATTGTTCGTCACATCAGAATGTTGTGTATGTACCAAGGATAAGGAAAAATTTGATCTTTGTGTTCACCATCACAGATCAGAACTTGAAGGTTGGATTCTTCAAGAATTATTGCATAGTGAAGGATCTACTGGACCAATTCAAAATTGTTGCAACGAGAGTTAGAGCAGGAGGCCTATACAAACTTGATGTTACCAGCAAAGCACATCATGCACTGACTTCTGCAACTATGCCAACAGAGAGTCTTTGGCACCAAAGGTATGGACAAATCAATCATCCTGATTTATTGTTATTACAGAAACAGAATATGGTTGAATTACTTACCATGTTAAAGAATGTGAATGTTTCTGGTGATAGATGTGCATTAGGAAAGATGCACAGAGATGAATTCCCGTCTAATCCTGATAGGAAAAAGAGAGATGTGTTAGATCTTGTGCATATTGATGTTTGCAGGCCTATGTAGACTAGGTCTCTAGGAGGTGCATTTTACTTTCTGTTATTTATTGATGATTGCACGAGATACACATGGGTTTACTTCCTTAGAAGAAAAAGTGTTGTTATCAAGTACTTTAAGGAATTCAGAACCATGGTGGAAAAGAAGATAGGAAAATCCATCAAAATTCTTTGTTCAGATCAAGGGGGAGAGTATAAATCAAGGGACTTCATCAAATACTGCAAAGATCATGGAATAGTATATCAGTTTATAGTACCTCACTCTCCACAGTAGAACGAATTTGCTGAAAGGAAAAACAGAACTCTCGTAGAGTGTGCACGTAGTATGATGAAAGGTAAGAATTTCTCGAATGCATTTTAGGCTGAAGCCATAAATACTGCAGTTTATTTAAAGAATAGAAGTCCAACAAGGTGTCTTGATAATGTTACTTCATTTGAAGTCTTGTATGGTTCCAACCCTGCATTTCATAATTTGAAAGTATTTGAGTGTAAGGATTTTGCTCATATTCCAAAGGAGAATAGGAAGAAATTGGATGCTAAATCCATTAAATGTATTTTCATTGGGAACTGTTCTGAATTCAAAGCATACAAACTGTTTGATCCTTCTACTCACAAAGTATTTGAAAGTAGAGATGTACTTTTCCATGAGAAGGAAGCAGGAAATCATGACAATAATAGTCATGAGGAATGGCATAGACTTCTTGATGAAGGAGTTAAAGAAGAGAAACAACAACCATCATAGCAGCAACCACCATAACAACAACCACAACCGCAACAGTAGCAGAAACAACAAGAAGGACTCAGTGATATGGACACTTCAATCAGTCACAATTCACCTAGAGGCGAAGACAGATCTTCACAAAGTGGGGAGGAAGATAATTAGTTGAGAAGATCTTCATGACAGGTTCAGCTCCCTGAGAAGTATAGAGACTATGCCCTAATGAGTAGCATTTCAAATGTCATAGAACCCATGAGTTTTGATGAATCCAATGAACATGATGAATGGCGAAATGAAATGAATAAAGAATATGAATCTATAATGAAAAACAATACTTGGGAATTGACTGAATTGCCTAAACATAAAAATCCCATTGGATGAAAATGGATATTCAAACCCAAATTTAAATCAGATTGTAGTATAGACAAATATAAGGCTAGATTAGTTGCAAATGGGTATTCACAAACATAATTTATTGATTATGCTGAAACATTTTCTCCGGTAGATAAATTGAATATTATCATATTGTTAATTGCTTTAGCCACAAAGTACCATTGGAAGCTACACCAATTAGATGTTAAATCTGCATTTTTGAATGGTGAGTTAAAGGAAGAGATTTACCTTACTCAACCTGAAGGGTTTGTGGAACAAGGGAAAGAACACTTAATGTGTAAGTTAAAGAAAGCATTGTATGGAATGAAACAGACACCTAGGTCATGGTATGAGAAGATAGACTCTTTCTTTCTTCGACAGGGTTTTATGAGGAGAAAACGTGATCCAAATTTGTATAACAAATTTGATGAGCAAGGATATATAGTATTGATTTTCTTATATGTTGATGATTTGATAATTACAGGAAATGCAGAGAAATTAATTGATGAAATCAAGGAGCAATTGTCAAATTTTTTTGAAATGAACGATCTTGGTGAGTTACATTACTGCCTAGGTCTTGAAGTTTGGAGAAATGTAGGCCAAACTTTTGTTTGTGAGAGTAAGTATGTCAGAGAAGTATTTAAGAGATTTAAAATGGATAAGTGTAAATATTCTATTGTTCCCATGCAACAAAATGTGAAACTTTTTATTGATGATGCTTCGAAGGAGGTGAATGGCACTATGTGTAGACAGATGGTGGGTAGTTTGAATTATATCACCACAACCAGACCTAATATTGCATACTCTGTGAGTGTGTTAAGTCAGTTCATGGAGAAACCTCATGAAATACATTGGAATGCAGTAAAGACAATACGTAGGTATCTAAAAGGAAAACTTGATTATGGTATTAAATATACTGATGCATCTGATGTTGAGTTGACAAGTTACTCAGATTCTGATTAGGCTGGCAATCCGAATAATCGAAGATCAACCACTAGATATGCATTTGGCATTGGATCCAGGGTTGTTTCATGGAGCAGTAAAAAACAACCTACTGTATCTTTGTCTTCTACTGAAGTAGAATATAAAGCCTTGTGTGAAACAACTTGTGAAGTTGTTTGGTTGAGAAGACTTCTTCAATATGCTGGAGAAGAACAAAAGGAACCTACAATGATCAAATGTGATAATCAAATTTCAATCAATATGGTGAATAATCATATTTATCATGCAAGGACAAATCATGTTGATGCTCAATTTCATTTTGTTAGAGAAAAGTTGCAGACAAATGAAATAGCTCTTATGTATTGTAATACTTGTGAAAATGCTGCTGATATTTTCACTAAGCCTCTTGGAAAGATTAAGTTTGAGTTGTTTAGGGAGATGTTAAGTGTAGAAGTCAATCCATTCTCCAATAAGGAGGAGACTTGGAAATAATGGAGCAAGTGTCAGTTGCAAGAGTTAGTAGCGTAGTTGAACTCTACTTCACTTAATGTAGATCCTAGTTATCTGTGGTTTGTTGTAACCGAGTAAGTAGATTTGTTTCCTATATAATGATATAATCAATCCTCATTCAATAATAATAGATTGTGAGTGTTTCCTCACCTATGTTTGTTCTTGCCAAATTCTAAGTGATTTAACTTACAAAATTTCACTTGTATTCATGAAAGAAATGGTCCAGTGGGTTGGTGTAGTTTGAAGGTTTTGATGCTTATAGAGTTTCTTTTTAGATTTAAATTAACCATACTTTAAACTAACCATGAAAACAATGAATTATTGTATTTCTTTAACTTACAAAATCTCATGTATTCACATTTTTTTCTTATGGTTTTATGAAAATAAGGTATTGAGCCATATTAAACTGAAGGTATATTACGAAAATGGTATATTATAAAAATAATATATTATAGGGTGAGGAATAACAATTTGTAATTTGAATACGAATATAAGAACTACATATTACCCTAATTTGCATATTATAGGGTAGGGAATTACCTATATTACCTAATGTGAATTACTTATTATCTTTAAGAAATTGCATCATTTTTCCTCAGAGGTATATTTGGATCAAATCAATGGTTTTGATTCATTTTTGGCCATTGGGAGGTTGGGACCGATCAACGACCAAGATTCAATTTGGAGGTTTTGTGAAGTGGAGTAGATTTTCGATCAAGATAAGTTTAAATAATAGATCGATGACCCAAATTAATCAGAGATCGGTAAAAAAAAAATTGAGTGTTGGAGTTGGCCAAAATAAATTGTCGATGACCGATGGGCCAATGGTTGGATCAGCTGAATTCGGCGAAGTGTTTTTAGTCGTAGAGAGAAATTGTTGATGTTTGATGGGAGGATGATTGGGTGTTGGACGATTCAATGAATTTTTTTTATTAAGAAAGAGAAGTTGTCGATGGTCGATGGGTCGAGGTCAGAAATCGATTGAATTGGTGAAGTGTTCAATTCGTCCAAGAAGAAATGGTTGATGGTTGATGAAGAAAATAAGGTGATGAAATGCCATTCCATGTCAACCAAGTTGACAACTCAGGATAATGTGTCATGCCACATCATAAGTTGTCATGTCAGCCAAGAAGTGGTCAATAGTTGATGGTCTGGTCGACCAATTTGGAGAAGTGTTTTGTCAATCGACAAGGATTGTCGACTGATCCAAAATGGATCTATACCAACTAATGGTGTAAGACTCAACACTTGTAATGTTAAATTGACAATTAATGAAGGTCAATAAACTTTGTAAAGCAATGTAAATTTTAAATTCAAACACGACAAAAAAACAACACTAGAGCAAAGTGTAGAATTAAATGTAATTAAAAATTAAATAGAGGAGAAGGTTGAGGAAGGGGAAATGAAGGGTCTGGTCTATTTTCCCTCCCCCTCCCCTTACCCTCCAACTCTCCCTATTTCTTTCCTCTCTCTCATTTTCAATGGGCCTTTTCTATTTTGGCTGAGAAAGAAAGAGGAAGAGGAAGCCAAGATTGCATTGTAACCAAATATTTCCATAATGAAAATATTGATCCCCATTCGAAGTTGATTTTTCCCATTTTGGTTTCCAATGGAAAACTTTATAGTTCATTTTTTATTGGTTGTGTTTTTATGTCATTATGTTGATCATTATTTTGTTTTTTACTTCATTTATGAGATGAGAAATGCATCCCATGTATTTATCTTAATTGTCCTATAATTGAGTTTTAATCAAAATAAAGAACCACGACCACTCTCGAATGTCCATTGTCCACTTTTCGTTGAAGTCGAAGACCAATGGTTATTGAAACTTGTTTGTTGTTCGATTTTATATTGCCTGGGAATCTAATTAAATTGCTTGAGCATTTTTATTTATCGGTTCCATAATTCTCTCTATCTGGGAAGTTGAATTGTTTCCTTGGTTGGCTAACTTTCATTACTAGTTGATCCCCTCACTTTCTAGACGAATTGACTCCCTCTTGTCGACTAGAGTACCGTTGGGTCAAATTCTCTAGTGTTGGGCATCCAAATTAATTGTCAATTCAAATTTATAATCTGTTGGGAGAATTCCTTAAACCAAGAATGTTTTTCACTGACACAGGGAATCTACCTTCATGCATGAGAAAGTTGCATCACCACAGGGGCATTTATTTTTTGTTTGGTTGACTGCGCATTCTCTTGGTTTATTAGATTCCTTTCCAAGATGACTAAATCATGATAGTATATTTTAATTTATAAGGGAAACTTTATTCCTTACCTGGTCGACTTACATTACAATGAAAGTTGAGTTTCATTTCCTCAGTCAAATCGACTCTTTGTTGGTCGATTTTTTACTTTGTGGAATTACATTCTTGAAAAACTCATCACCCTATCGAATTGACTTCCTACGAGTCAAATTATCTTAGTTAGTGGTTGAATTTACTTGTCCTGGTATACTTCCTTTTATTGGGGCTAGCTACACTTTTCCTAGGTGTTTATTGAAATTGTGTTGGACATTTTTAAACATTGTTGGGAGAACTCCTCCTTGCCTACGAATATTCAGAAGTTGTTGGGAATTTTTAAACGGCGTTGGGTGGATTACTACTTGCAGGGGCATTTTTAGATGTCGTTGGTCTAATTTAGATGTTGTTGGGCGAATCCCTCCTTGTCTGGGCATATTTGGATGATAATAGGTGAATTTAGACGATGGTGGGTGTTTCTAGAAGTTGTTGGGATGTTTTCCCTCATTTCTAGTTGTCCAATTCACCCTTTAGACATTTTTCTTAATCGTTGGTTTCCAATTCAACCTTTGAGCATTTATTTCCATTTCCAATCAACCCAACTTATCCATTGAGTACTTTTATTTATTATTGGTCAACTCATTCAGTCGGGCTATTTTTCCCTTTCCTTATCTGACTGACGTCACTTTTGCTCGACTAGAATTCCTCTTTGGTCATTTGGACCTTTTCTTTTGGTCAATTCATCTTCTTTGGTGAACATGGGCCTGGTATTTGATTTATGAGCATATGTACAAGCCACTGGAGAGAAGCCTATCTAGAGTAGATATTTGAGACTAATTGACTCATTAAGGACAAAGGATTTTCCACTGCATTGAAATCAGGTTTCTTGCATGCAGACAATCTGCAAACAAAGGGGATTACAATTGGTTGTTTCCATTAGTTTCAAAAAGTAGGATTTGCAGTGATCGGAATAACAAATATTTCACTGAGAATAAATAACTCACATGACATCAGAATCAATCACTAGATTCATAATATTTGCATAAAATTGATATTTATTGAATGGGTTGTTATTGTGTTATCAACTAGTTGTAGTGTACAGGTTACAAGAAGGATATGGATTTGCGATAGACAAAGAAGAGAGATTAAAGAGCATCGCAAAGGAACATAGGCCTAGTGGTTTTTGTGTAGACCAAGAACAATATCTAAGACTAAGATAGAGATTAGAAATCAAATTTATACACACTATCTATGTTGGTGAAGCGAGTGGGCTATAAACCTCCTATTTACAGATAAGATGGTATCAGAGCAGTTGCATCCTTGACTGTGACTGTTTCCATGACTTTGAACAGAAAATTGAAAACTTCAGCATGGGTAAAGCAAGAAAAGACAAGTTGGAAATCTTAAGGGTCAACAATTGTCAGGTTCGGGAGGAGAATGAGCACTTGATAGAGAAGGTTAAGATGTTCAAGAATATGTTTGAAGAATGCAAAGAATCCCTCACTAGAGTCAAAATAGATTGGGACAAACATAGAGAACAAATTTTATACCTTGGTAAGAAGGTCATCCAAATGGATAAATTGCTAGAGGATAGGCTCACGCAAATGATGACGTAGTTGCAACCAGATTTGGCAGAGAAGGAGAAGGCCTTGGAAAGGCTTCAAGGAAATTTCTAGGAACATAAAGGAGCAAGGAAACCTTCCATTTCCACTGCATATGCTAGCACCATGGTTGACACCACCTCAGTAACATCACCTTCCATATGGATCTCTTGATACCATTTTGATGACTTTGAGAAGCATACTAGGGAAATGGGCTATGATGGACGAGGGATAGGCAAGAGGAGACTGTTGAACCCAAATTTTTTCATGATCCAGACACCTTTTCTTTCACTTATGCTCTATTTTTATCCCTAAACCTAGCCTTGATACCATTCCTTTTTGTCATTTCTAGAATAAATCTCCCTTTGGCAAGTATTATGAGGTATGATTGTTCATTTTGTCATTTTTCCTAAGTTTTCGATAAATTGTTAGGAGTTTTTAAAACAAGTTTTTCTAATGAAGAATGTAGTGGTATTCTTGTACCACAGTTGTTCAGGTACCAAGATTTCAAGGTTCAAATAAATGTTTTTTCCCAAATGATTATTGATTGCCTAGGTATTGGAGAGTGAAGTTCCATCATGGATCGTGGCCTATTACTTCATTCCTAGACCATTCTTTGTCAACGTGGGTTTCTAGATCAGCAAATGGACAAGGGTTCTAGCGACCACGCTATTCTTGGGTTCAAGATTCATGATATTTGGTTGCTATTCGTATACATCCAACATCATATGAATATCAACGAGATCACCTTTGGTCTGATCTTCTTACTTATTTTGTACTATTTATTGGGAATAATCGAATTTAGTTCAATTTCTTAATTGTAAAACTATTTTTGTCTTTGTATTCCTCGATAACAAAGGACGCCGACTTCATCTGTGTATTAGGGATTTTCTATAAAATCATATTTTATTTATAAACCAAGGTTAAGAACCATATTTTGTACTCTTGCATAAAGGAATAGACAAAGGATACCGCTATTCAGTGATATCTCTGATTCATATGATACAAGTGGTGTAAGCTGTGAGCACACTTTGTTTTTAATAAAATTTGCAAGTTCTGACTCATGGTGTTTTTTTTTCGTGAGTGAGTGAATCTCCACAGCTTGCTACTAGGGTTGGAAAGGGCCCACCAATCCTAGGGATGTCAAGCTTAGTTATTTCTTTAACTTATTTCCGTTTATTATATTGATTTGTTCTTGTGTTGCAAATGTTTAAAGATTGATTTAGAGATGGTGTGTGTCTACAATATCTTCCTTTATGTGGATGAATGGAAATTTATAGAATTGAATTATGTCTTGGGTAAGAAACTCCTTTCATTCAATCTATATAACATATTTCATATCACATATAGGGTTTGACTCGTTATCAACATTGTTATGTTTTTCTAGAGAATGAATTATGAATCTATGAGTTGTTTTTATGGTATATGTTGTTGAGTTTCTTGGGGCAAAAGAAAACAATTATGGGCTACGATAGATCATTTAACTAATCAAAATATTAGCCAATGGTTTATATAAAATTGAGAGAGTTTGAAAATGTGTTGCAAAGATAAATTTGAAAAGATAATTGCTACTATAAACTTTGTTGATATATGAAAATATATTTGAAGATTTGATGAAAGCCATCTAGTAAAAAGATAAGAAGCTTGACAAACAGATGCTACATCACTGAAGTCTATTACAATCTTGCTTAAAAAAGTATGGTTGTTGTTTTCTTTTCATCTTGTTTGTGTAGCATAAGACTATAAATTTCATAGTTGGGTGTGAAGGGTTTCACCTGAAGACAACCTCAAGACTGCTTATTAATGAGTAGTATGATTTATCAATGTGTGACTATTGGCGCAGACCATTTTGGGTAAGTTTTGGGAATCACATGGGAGTGGATGACATGAAAAATCAACAAAGGAGAAGTGTGTGCAAAAGATAGATGTCATATGTTAAGGATTCACTGCGCAAAAGGAGAAGTTAGTTAGGAGTTTTGGGACATTTTGTCCACATTGTAGTGAGCTAAGCCCTACTTTAAAACTATAAATATGTAATGGGTTTGGGTAAAAGATAAAATTGGAAAATATAACATTCAAGGGTGATGAGAACAAGTGAGTGCTTTGAAGGAGAATTATGAGTAAGTTGGTTATTGAGCAATGAGTAGTAAGTTGAGTTGAATATCAATAGAGAGATATGTGTGCACTGTAGCATAGAACGACTTGGGTAGGTTCGGGTTTTACTGAAGAACATTTTATGAGTACAGTGTGCATGATTGTATGGAAGACTATGAATAAATAATATAAGTGATCCATTCTCAACGTAGCCCAATTTGGGGTGAACCGTGTTAAATCCTTGTGTTCTGATGTGTATGATGTCATGATGTGTTTTTATTTTTTTTCATTACGCACATAGAATAGATCAGTAATGATTAGTATGAATATGTATCTGATGGTTTCACGCATATGATGAATGGTTAAGTGGGAATATTATGTCAGATGTTATGGTATTGTTATGGTTTCACACACAGGATATATGAATGAATGTTTAAGTAAATAGTAAAGGATGAATTCTTCCTATTCCCCCATGACTAGAGAAGCCTAGTTCCTACAGGCCCGATAGGTACCTCGGGTGAGACTTGGTCTGCTTGCGAGTGATGCTGAAAGGGTCGATATATTGGGATTTGTTGGTGAATTAATTTTTAACCCCGGGTATTCCCACTGCATGCCAACAGTGACCTCTAGAATTAGTTTATAAAATCATTTGCATATTTTGCAGGAGACCAAGATTTTTCCTTTTGAATGGTTTGTTACTCTTTTATTGACATTTCTGATTGATGCAAATTTTATAGTGTGTTTATTAGATTATACAATTTGATAAACGTTGATTTAATGACTTGTAAAAAGGAATCCAATTCTAGAAATGTCCTAAGATACTTTGTGAAGATCAATCATAAGGGATTGTTTCTTATCTCTTCTAGTTTTATTATTTTCATCACACAATTAATATTGAATAATGCATGACAAGTTGAGTCACCTTTGTATGAACAAACTGTTTTTATAAGTACGGTGCCACCATATGTCCTTTGCATTAAAATTATTGATTGTGGGTTGGGTGTTAGATTTTATATTCATAATATTTCACTCTAAACTAAGAGGTTCAACACAAGATCAGTAGCACCAAAGTGGAGATTCAATACCCTTTTAGTCGACTGATACAAACACAATTAGAGTGAAACATGTGACTATAATTCCTCATTTTGTTAAATAATTTTTTGACAAGTAAATAGAATTATTATTGTCATATTTAACATTATACATAGACTAGGAGTACTTAGTCTCTTAAAGTGAAAGACTATATATTGGATCTTAAAAGGATATTTGACGAAAAAAATTCATTAATACTCTTTGTTTTTGAGTATTTTGTCAGTATATTTGATCATTTTTTGTCAGTATATTTGATCATTTTATGTGTGAACCCTAAACATATGCAAATTGAAAGATCATAATGAGAACATATCAGAGACATGATCATGCATAGATCAGAGATCTATGCATGGCATATAAGCTATTTTATTTCTGCTCATGTTTGATATTCAATCTGTGGATAGAGTTAAGATTAGCTTGACAACATTTTCATTACTAATTGGTTTGTTGCATGGTTTGTTTGTCTCTTTAAGTTAGAATAACTAGAGTAGTTACAAATTTTATCCTTTACCCACACACATTGTGTCTACAACTCGTCAGTTTACGAACTTGATTAACATGTAAAAGGGGTTTTATTATGACAATTAATTGACCCAACATTTTTGGCATCATTGTCGAGGAGATGTAAAAGATAAAATGGTAGAAGAAGAGTTTTTTTAGTGTTTTTTATTTCCCACTACATTGCATATCTGGCAGAGGACATAAGATAAGATGAAAAGGCGCCCTTGCAATTGAATTCCTACAAGGGTTTTATCCCACCGCGTTCACTTTGGTGAGTCTATTAAAATCCTCTTTTGTCATGTGTTTGAATCATGATTAGGCCAAGGGATAGTAGAGATAATTTTCTTAAATCAACAAGTGAAATTCCAACAAGTTTGTTTGGTAGTACTAACACCCCCCCCCAACTAACCCAGTTGAAATATATGCAGATAGAAAATGAACAAGGAAAATTTATGCATTTAAATTGATTTCTGAACTGACTACACCTCAATCTAAAGTTACTGTCGAACAAGTATAGGAAATACGAGAAGGATATAAGAGTCAAGAATGTGAAAACACCCAAATTAGTGGACCAATTCCCAAGTTTGATCCAACATTGGACCAAAAAGTCAATCCTGGATGCATTACAGATCTCTTTGGGCTTCCACTAAATTTGGATGTATCTCAGATTGAATCCCTCACTATTGAAGGGATGACCGAGAAATATATCATAGATCATTTCAACACTTATCACAACCCAATTTTTGAGCCAAATTTATCACCAAGGTTGGAAGAAATTGGTTTGTTTGGAAACATGGTGGATGAAGAAAGGAGGAATGAAGAGACCAAAGGAGAAGCAACCTTTGGATTCCCTATTCTTGAATTGGCACCAAATATGGCTATGAAAAAAATCCCTCCATTAGTCCTACCAAATTTTTGAGGTATGGCCACAAAAGATCTAGATTCTTTCCTATTTGAATTGACATTTTATATTGAAGCTACAACTATGCAAATGATGCTCAAAAACATAAATTGTTCCCAACAACATTGAAATACTTTTCCCTAAGGTGGTTTATGGGCCTTAGAGAATTCTTGATTAGATATTGGGATGAAATGAAAATTGTCTTTCTTAAGAAGTACCAAGACTATTGCAGAACCAAGGATTCACATAATGATATTTTCAAAATGTAGCAGCAGGTTGAGGAAAGTCTTGAGGACTTTGTTGATAGATTTCTATAAGTCCTTCAAAAGACTAAACTAGGAGGATTAAGTGATGAGACAACCATGACTATTTTTCTTAGGGAAATTTTGTAAGAATACATGGATGTACTTAATTTGATGGGTTCTCTTGATATTTCTCATTTTCCATTTGCTGATATTTACAATTTATGCAAGAAATATTCAAGGAGCAGAGCCAAATGAGGTAAAGGAATAAGGGAGACTTTTTCCAGGGTAACTAAATCTACAATAGGTAGAGTCACAAGGGTGGAGTTAGGAAACTTATTAGAATATTTCAAAACATAAATCCTTGGTACCCTTAGCTCACAGTTAGATACCATAAAAAATAAAAAGAAACAGGAGGAAGAAATTGCAACTCTAAATATTTTTTGTCATCAATGTAGAAAAAGGCACCCTCCAAGAGAATGAACGCTAAACAATGTGCATATTTGTGCTATTTGTGCAGAGGATCATGAAACAAAAAGTTTCCCCTCATTTCCAAGACTAAAAGAAATTTACAAACGAGGAAACGAGATAGTTGAACCTTCTTTCCAAGCTTCCCCAAAGAGGCCATGGAAACCCCGTGTACAAGGTATTTCACTAGAACCTTCTCTATAGTTTTTTCCTTCTTATAATTCTAAAAAACGGAACACTCAAATACCTTGGCAGCAAAATCATCCTTGGCAACCTACATGGCCACAACAATACAACAAAAATTAGCCTTGGAAACAAGGCTAGAGAGGGAACACCTATGGAAATATTCTTATTCCCATACCTTATCAAGTTTACCCACAGTATCCACAATATCCCTCATCAAATCCACAATACTACCCTCCTATGCAAATGCAACTAAGTTTACCTCAACTTATTATTCCACAATTACAACATTTGACTGCATATCCAAACCCCCCTAGACCAACGCAACTACCTGCACAACAATCGCTAGATCCTAACAAGCGTCCAGCTTAGTCTACCTTTAACGCTGAGATCCCAACATTTTTGACATACTTGGTCACTCTAATACTAATACAAGACATACACCTAAGTTCAAGAAAGGTCTTGAAACCAAAATATTCCACTGTAGTCATTGAGGAGGAAATGGAAAAGGAGGAAACTCTCAATAAGATAAATAATGATGACCAACCTCAGAAAGTAGTCATTCCCATTACATAGACACATTTCACTTCACATTTACAACAACCAAATGAAGAAAAACCGCAAAGTTCCACTTTACACACACAAGAGTCACAAGCATCCAAAATCCCTCCCTATTCGGAGAGATTAGCCATTGGAAAACTTGTTGCCCAACTAGAAGTTGATTTAGAAGCGGAATTAAAAATGTATGTTGCAAAATACCCCTGTTGCAATCTATAAAAGATGTCCCCATCTATTCCAAAACCATAAGGGAGTTATGCATTAAAAAACTAGGAAGAAAACAAAAATATCCCCTCACAAGTCAAGTAGAAGGACAACTGGTTGATTTGATGTTTGAAAAGATTGTGATAGAAAAATATGTATATCTAGTGTAGTGTCCCCAAGGCCGAGCCCCGTTACAGATCATGCTATATGAAAAGAATTGTAAATATGTTCTATGGGCTGGTGAGCCAAGTTTTGTATAAGTTGTAGGCTTATGTGTTTTGTTAGGCCAGGGAGCCTAAGTGTTGAAGGCCAAGAGCCTGTTGATGTACTTGTATGTATGCAGGTCAATTAATAAAATATAAATA
>SNQJ01S0167948.1:0-16446 GCA_010110895.2 Picea sitchensis
CCATTTATGGCACTTTATGGATACCACCCTCCTTCCATCACTTCTTCTCTAAAAGAAAAATCTAAGGTTCAAGTAGTGGAAGATCACATCGAGAATCAATAACAAGTTCTCCAAATCTTAAAGGACAACCTGACCATGGCACATAATCGCATGAAGCAACAAGCAGATCAACATCGTAGTGAAATAAGTTTTGAAGTAGGGGATTTGGTGTTTTTAAGACTACAACCATACAAACAGATGTCCCTCAAGCAAGCCAAGAAGGATAATAAATTATCACCAAAGTATTATGGCCCTGATAAGGTGTTGCAAAAGATTGGTACTATGGCATACAAATTGGAGTTGCCTGCATATTCACGAGTACACCTAGTTTTCCATGTTTCATGCTTAAAGAAGGTTATAGGTGACAAGATCCTAGTTCAAACTATATTGCCAGCACTTGACAAGAAATGAAAAATTATATTGGAGCCTGAAGCCATCACTGACACAAGAATTCACCAGTTGAGGAATAGATCCATTTCAGAGTATCTCATTAAATGGAGGAAACTACCGGCTGGTCTGTTGAAGATTCCACTTGGGAAGATGAGTCTTTTAACTCTGAGAAGCATCTGGAGTTACTTAAGCGTTGCGAACAACACTTGTCTCAAGGGAGGTCATGTTAAAGCCTTAATATTGAGCTCATTATCCCATGAGTGGGCATATTATATATTAGTAATGTTATTTTATTTATGTGACTTTAGGCCATTAGTTGTAATTATACCTCTAGTCTCCTATATATACCAGGAGACATTTTTCATTTGAATCATCTTGTACTTGAACATTTGGGTGGAGTAAAAGGGAGGTTGCCCCCTCGAAGGAACATTATCACAGAAATTATCTCTTTTTCAAGAAGGCGTTGAGTACTGTGCGAGGGTTTTCTATGCTATATTGATATTTGGTTCTTATGAGACCCTTCCTCTGACACAAACTCCTTCACCGTCGTGGGTGGTGTTCACGCAAGTAGTGTGCCTAGAAAACAAAGGTAGACAAAACGCAAAAATATCCACATTAACAATAACCTATACATAAAACTAATCCACTCTCATACAGAAAAACTTTCATACGCTATTACTAATCTATGTTTATTACTAATCTATATTTACTGCTAAGAAATACTAAATCTCATTTTCCTGGATCACATACCTGCTCTGATACCAATTTAAGTAAGAAGAAATCTAGTGTGCATGATTCACACACATAAACAATAGTTTGTGCACAAAATAACACGAGGATACATCACATTTAAATAAGTGTTGTGAGATCCAGCTTATTCCACTCTTGGAGGGAGAGGTTGAGAATATCTCAACTTCCTCCATCTAACCAAATCCAATCCATGAACTTTAGTAGTGGCATTAATTAGACATTATCTCTAACAAATAGTAGGTCAGCTATTGTTGAACAACTCTTTTGATGATGAACAACAACTAATTTGTATTGACCAAACCAAAATTTTGGCATTATCCCCATATTACTCTTCTAGTATCATTCACAAACTTAAGATTGAAAAATACCTCAATAACTTCAATCTAGAAGATGGCTACCTACATTTAAACCTCTTATTCAATACTTGGATTTCGGTTATCAATATCCTCATCTTCAATTTAGAATTTAATCTCATTTATTCTTTTCACCTTTTCTTAATTTTTTTGTTCTTTATAGTGCCTCATCAATCATTTGTTTATTCACACCCTATCTTAATCATAATTTGTCAAATTGATATTAAGAATTAATTTAAATAATTTTATTATATTTTATTAAAAAACTTTTTATAATAAGTTGTTATTTGCCATAAGTATAGATATGTTCTATCTTAATCATAATTTGTTAAATTGATATTAACTTAATTTAAATCATTTATTATATTTTTATTCAAAACCTTTTATAATAAGTTATTTATGTAAATTTGTCGAATTGATATTAAATTAATTTAAATGATATATTATATTTTTGAATCAATTAATTTAAATAATTTTATTATATTTTTATTAAAAAATATTTTATATTTTTTTTTTTTTTTTTTTTTTTTTTTTTTTTTTTTTTTTTTTTTTTTTTTTTTTTTTTTTATAGTTTATTATTATTATATGTAAGAAATTAAAATAATGCTTGTTCAAATTGTAATTTTAAATTTAGATGTTTTTGTCAAAATTGATAGATTATTTTTTCAATTGCTAATTTAAATTATATATAATTAAAATTGTAATTTTAAATTTAAGAAATTATTATATTTACCTTAAAAGTGGATTTTAAGGTAGTACGTAAGTGTCTTTCATTTTTTATGTGACCGGGGTTTTGTACTTTATGTATCTATTTTGATCAATTTGATAATTAAAAGAATCGTGTAATGGTCAATTTGATAATTAAAAGAACAACGGTAACATGATCTTTTATGTAGGATTTCTAAATTTTTTCATTTTCAATATTATATTTATATAATACTGAAAAATCAATTTAAAAATGCAAAATATTCACTACTTCAGTGGTCAAATAATGTGCACTGACAAATTTACTTTCACTGGTAGTTGGAGCTCAAATGCCTCATAATCCGTTTCCATTTTGATTCAACCAAGACCCATATTCATTGTTAGCCATCTGTTGCAAAGGGTAAAGGGTTTGATCTTGCGAAGTGCCCGAATTCTGCTCAATTTCGATCGATTCCGCGGCCCCTTATCTCTGAATCCACTTAGCAAGGTAAGATTCGTGTCCGCCATTATTTTAGTATGTTTATAGATTTTCTGTTTGATTTTCCGTTTTTGGGTATCTTTAAGAAGATCTTTATGCAAATCGGGGCTTTAAATGTTCTCCGAGTAAACTTTTGTGGCCACATCAGTTTAATCAATATTTTAAGGTTCTTATAAAAAATATTGAGTGAGATTTGGTGTATTTGATGCATGTAAGCTTTTTCTTGCAGTTATTTAATGGTTTCCAATCAGGCCTTTGATTTGGTTCACGGGGCAAAATTCAGGTGTTTTATACATTTGAAGTACTTGTTATACCTGCCCCCGGCATGGTATATAATAAGTGCCATCATATTTATTAAATCCTTTTAATATAAAAAATAATAATTAAAAATATCATATTTAATATGGAAATAATTATAATAATTAAAAAATAATAATGCTAATATTTAGATTATTAATTGTATGACGTGTGAGGTTTTCTTATACCTTGTTCATTTAATAGTTTAACATGTCACTTGCAGGCAGGAAATGAAACTAGGTGATTTCCCTCAACGCAATTTACATTTTCACTATTTGCCCCACCCCAAACCACCCCACTAAAACCAGCACTTGAGACTAAACCCAATTGACGAGGCCATGGAAGCGAAGAATAGTCCCATCCATTGGTAGAAGGAGGTGGAGCAACTTCAGAAATCGATATATTTTGTATGTTCCTCGCTCAAAAATCCTTGCTGTCGTCGTTGATACGGCGGCATCGTATATGATATTCTGGGATCTCTTTTTTCCCAACTCATTCTGTTGATTCAACGACGGCATGGTGTATGATATTCTGGGATCTCTTTGTTCCCAACTCATTCTGTTGATTGTTTTCGTGCTTGATCGAATCGATCATATACGCTGTATGTTGCAGTTCCCCCCGTGTGAATAACGCAAAGCTAGGAGCTCGAGGGTTCTTTCTAAATAGATATATAGGATGTTACATCTATAGTCATGAGGGGCTGGCCGAGCCTATCTGAGCGAACCGAAAAAAGAATATAGATATGCCACACTCGCCGCGTTGGCAAAGCCCACCTATACGTATATAAAAACTTCCCCGGTCCGCTCTCAACATCTAGTTTCGCGAGCAAGTGATAGGTTCATTACCATTCGAACTTATAGATCAATAGGTTTCGGTGGTTTGCCTATTGCAAAACGGCCCTTGGCCACAGGGATGTCCTACAGTCTACATGTCGATCGCAAAGCCCGCTATCCGGATCTTGAATACGCACCCGTTCCTGAGCAAAGTTAGCAGCATAGCTTGTTCCGACTTTCTTTGTGCACAATTATAGCTTATTAGTAGGGTTCCAACTGATTATAATGATCGGGGCATTAATGATGGGTAATGGATATCGGGGTGTGCAATTGACAAGGCACGCACTATAAAGAAATAGTTCATTGGCGTTTCAGCCTGGAGGGAGGGTACCGCACTGGGCACTCCAGCCGCTCATATCGAGTGGTCGCGATACTTTTCATGGTTTGTCCCGGAGGGTACCACACTGGGCACTTCAGCCGCTCATATCGAGTGTTAGCGATATCTTTCATGGTTAGTCCTGGCCCTGAGCTTCGCACGTACCCTTGCCTCTTATCCTTACAGCTTCTAAAAGTGATGCAGAGATCTTCGGGTGAAGGAAGACCGAGTAATCAGTAATGAAATTAGGCCGGTTCCACTGTATTGAACCATGTAAACGCGTCCCGGAACTGTGCTCCTAGGAGGTACTAAGTCCCCCACGGGAGTGAAAAGTAAGTGGACCATTGCGCTTGGTCAGGGCAGTAAAATATTTCTTCGTCACTTTAGTGGGTCCGCCACTGGACCAGGGAAATTGATCCGGTTAGTCTTTACCAGGACATTCGCCGGATCGCCATCCAGGTCATGCCTTAGCTTTATAGTTACTCGAAGGTGTTCCTTTCCGCCCTTCACATTAACTCTAAGCCTTGGCATGACGGATCAATCAAAAATATCCAGCTCCGGCTTTATTCTGCCGGAGATCAATAAACTCGGCTTTAGCAAGATTGATACTGGATAACCTGGGGATGATCAGATTGATACTGGATAACCTGGGGATGATCTTAATTCACCTAAGGTCCCCGCATGATTGCCTAACAGTTTATTCAGCCTTCGAGGATGTGATGCACACTATATTTGGCTATGACCTGGGAGTCTATAGATCAAGGAACGCCTTAGCCTTAACTCAATAGATTAAAGGCAAGAGCCTAGGGAATATGAGTGCTAGTCCAAACCTATTATTTCTCCTCGTTCTTCTTCTGTTGTGTTTGAATCCCTTGGCAGTATCCATCCATTGAAATTTGAAACCTTCTACATCGAAACCGAAACAATCGAAACCTCTCAACCTGGCCGAGCTAGCTGCCTTTACCAACCTTCTTCCTTTCAAACTGGCCTTAAGGCTTAAAACCGAGCTGCCACATTGTACGCCCGGGCAGGGGAAAAGGCAGTAGACCTCACATCGAAACCTCCTTCTCCATCGAAACCAATAAACCTGGTTGGCCCTCCTTTCATCGAAGTTTTCATTCCGCAGGCAGTATCCTAACATCGAAACCGCCCTAGCTCCAAAGAAAGTTCTAATTGATTTAATTGATTGTATAGGGTGAGTGAATCCATCTTTCTTTCAACCTTCTCCCCATTCAGTTGAACGTGTGGGGTAAACTAGAACTAGATGAAACGGAAATTGATAGTTTTGCATGAGAAGGTGTTAGACCAGATCTGGACCTTACTTGAGAGCCTGAACCAAGTCATTTTCATTCATTGAAACATGAGCGAGATGGTTAGACACAGCTGAAAGGGCTAATAACCCAGGTAAAGCCGAATAGCTTTCTTCCTCTAGTCTAAATGAGCACTGGCAGTTCCATCGTTTATGATTTTCTTCGTCAAGCCGAGTAGGAAGTCCAATCAATGGTTGCTAACTAAGCAGGAGACTCGCCCACTCAGAATCATATAAAGGAAATTATTACCCGGAATCTCAAAGTTTATCTCTGTACCCGGAAGATCTTTGTGTATAGCAGTACATCATTCCTATCCTTTTATGAGTTGGACCGGGAACTCCAATCTATGTACATCATTCTGTTGACCCGACCTCCCAAACAAATAATATGAAATGATTCGGAGAACAGAATCTATTGGTTCTATCAATCAGTGTAATGCCCCGGCAAAAGCACTATTGGACAAGAGAACTATTCGTTGGCCTTTGCTCCCATCCCTCTCTTTGACCCATTCAAGATAGATACGAGGGAAATGCACTCTTAATTACTTATGGAACTGGAATAAATGCACCCTCTTCAATCGAAATCGCATTTCTCTCCATTATTCTGTCGATCTACAAGTTGTTATCACGTATGGCAAGTAAAGCAACTCTACTCTTTAGCGATAAATTGAATGTCGATCGGGATCGATGTTCAAAGGGTTGAAGTCTCAATCGAGCAGAAGGCCAGGCGTAAGATCTGTTCGTTCGGCTACAGGTACTCTATACTGAGCGCCCTACGGAGTGAGAGCGTCGTAGAGACGGAGTATGAAATAGCAGGGGTTGAGATCAGAATACCACAAGTTATGCATGCACTCGATCTCCCAGTCGAATGATTTTATGAATGACAAATGGCCAGCTTTCCAAGCTTTACCTGTTGAGAGTTCGATAGAATATCGAGCAAAATGAAGGGGGGCATATACCATTTCCTCTATAGGGATCAAGGGCTGAAGATGACCCTACGGGGCTCCCCTTCCCTGCAACTTTATCATCGTGGAGTAGGACTGTGATTATATATTAGATTATTTTTAATGTAAATTTATTTTTTAATGTGATTATATATTAAATTAATTTTAAGTGCATTAACATATTTTTTTTAAAAAGAAAGAGGTAAGAATATTTTAATAAAGATATAAGAGGTATAAACAACATTTTCCAATTGAAGTGAATACAAAATTGTTTTAAATTTTATTAGAACATAATCGCTGCTAAGATGGTTGGCAGCTCGCTGTTTGATGTTTGTCTTTCTCTAGTTTTGTATTGTTTGAACAATTTTGAAGTCCAACTGTTGCAACTAATCATAGTGTTATGGCTGGTTGTTTGCTATTTGTCTTTCTCAAGTTTGGTAATATTTTAACAATTTTGAGGTTTAATTGTTGCCACTAATAATAATAGTGTAGCAATGCTCAGGTCGTTTATATTGTGGGCTGCCGTAGACAGATGGAAAGTCAGATCTAGTTCACTTCTCAGCTCATTCTGGAGCATTAGCTCAAAACAGGTCCAGGTTTTTTATCTACTTTGCCCATAAATTGGGTAATTTCTGCTATTAAAAGTTGTGACCGTCCTGAAAAATGGATTTTCTGGAAGTAGTCTCGGAGGCTGCGGATGCCGTGCAAAATCGCCTAGCCGCAGCTGCAATATGTATAACGGTGCTATTGTCAACATTGATTCTCGTCATGAAAATCCACAGAATCAATAATAGAAGTGCGGAGAAGTTGCCTCCGGGGCCCGCAAATTTGGTTTGGATGATAAAAGAAGCAAGATAAATCAATTGTACAATTTGACATTACAAACAACTATAAAAGAGTGTGAAATGTCTTGGCAGGTTCAAGCTAAAGCTAAAGAAGACATATTGGATCTGCCAAATCCACAATCTCAACAGAATAGAGATAAAAAACTCCAGTAAGTATTTATTTTCTCTAACTTTGAGTGAAATGTTATCTATAAATATTTCAGAACAAGTTTTATATTATCCTTTATTTATTTTCTAGGAAACGGCGTAGAAATATTTTTCTTTGAAGGTGAAAAAATAATTAACGCTATAATCTAAAAGAAAAAATGTTATTTTATATTTCACCTATCGAGTAAAGTTGGATCATAAGTCTAAGAATACTCGTTCTAATCAAAGGAGTCCTTATATTGTTGCCTTATATGATCCTAAAAAATTAATATCTCGAGCTATCAAACATACAGAGGTAGGATCCTCATCTTCCGGTACACTTGTTGTTAAAAATATTATTATACTTGAAGCTAAATACATTGAAAATCAATTTGAATATAAAAATCCTCTGCAAAGACCTATTGGTTCTCCTTTTTCAAGAGATATTCCAGTAGTGGATACTTCCAACATAGTCTTTACTTGGACACATGTTGGTAAAGTTTCAGTTATTTTTAGTCCTACGTCATATGAGAATTCTCCTAAAACTTTAAAGATTCCTAAGTATTAAAAAAAATCAAATATCCCTCCTTGAGTTTAGAAGTGGATGAATTCACATTATCAACCCCTAGTTCTTTTAGGTAATTTACATAACCTTCCTAATAAATATTTAAAAGATTTTCCAAAGTATAATGGAAAAAATGCAATCACTATTGAGGATCGTATTGATGCATTTTAGGACTATACTGATAATCTTGATGTTGTGGAAGATCATGAGTATGTGTGATGCATGTCTGGTATGGTTTCTAAACATATTGGACAACATTATTAATAGATAGAATGATCTTGAAACCATATTTTTAAAACAATGAAGTGAAAAACACAATTATTAGTGTTTTCTAACATAATTTGTAGCTCTTAACAAGAAGAATGATGAATTAGTTGCATATTTCACTAAACGGTTTAACAATATTTATAATAAGATACATGAGGATATTGAGAATTCCATTGTTGTGGCTAAAGTAACTTACTATTAAGCATTGAATTCTAAGTTTTATTTATTATTAAGGAAAAGGAGTAGCTAAATTATCTATGATGTAGACTAATGCACTAGATCTAGAACGAAATATGATAATTGTTTGGAAAAATAAATATAAAATAGAAAAGAAGAAAAATACATAATGCTTCATATTCAACAACATTTAGGATCCAAAAATGATGAGATCACTAAAATAATAAAATATTTGGTTAATAATATGGAGAATTTTGAATTTGAAAACAAGGTTGCTTCTTCAGCCCCTTCGAATAATATACAAAGGAATTAATTTATTTCAGAATATTGGACAATAGAGGAATACAACTTTTCAACCAAGAAATCTAGTACCATTTAGAAGGCAATTTAATCCTAAATTGTTAAATAGAGACAAAAGGGTTGAAGAAAATCCCCCTCAACCCCCATTGAGAAATAGAAACAATGTAGTGGCAGACTATAAAATTGAGATAAATGAACAAGAAATTCTTGACGAGTGAGGTGACGTGCATGAATTAAATTGGTTAGATGATAAAGACTCATATGCACACTTAACTGAAAATATTATCAAGATTGAATGATTTATTTTAATTATAATATTAACATGATTTAACAAGAAATGGGGAGAATATGGGTTGATCAATACAGATCCTTTGTTGATACAATATTAGTAGAGTTACAACACAATTATTACTTGAGGATGAGAACTATTCCATCCCAGCAACCTAATCCAAAGGTGGTGAAAAGGGCACAAAACCATAAAAAAGAGTTGGATAAATCTACAATGGAATAGAAAAGTAAAGAAACTCATATTCATAACATGATCTCTTTCAATCTAACCAATTAGATAAATAATCTTTGGATTCTTGTCCCATTGAATGAAATTATTAAGATATTGTCTTTTAAGGAAGAGGTAAGTAAAATTATTGGTACCCCTCCTGTATCAATATCAAACACATATTCTATCAATCTACAAGAAGATGCACCAAAGGTATATGTTGGTCCTTATTTGGAAAAGGAAGAAACTATTATAGCTCCATTTTATGTTACTCTAACAATTCATGATCAATTACTACATAATTGTGTGCTAGATTCAGGAGCTTCCCATAATTTGATTCCTAAATTCATTATGGAAAATTTGAGTTTATATGTTATAGAGCCTTATAAGGATTTATATAGTTTTGATTATAAGAAATTCCAATTCCTTGGGTTGATTAAATTCTTAGTAGTTAATTTAGCACAAGTCCCAAGTAAAAGTATTATGATGGATGTTGTAGTTGTTGATGTTCTTGTCGGTTTTGGAATGCTCTTGTCTAAGAAAAAACAATTACCAACTTAACAAGAACTGTGACTGAAAACAAGAACTCGAGCCCTTAAAACCCATATTTTTTCGTATAAAACATGAAAATCAACCCCCAAATCAAAAAGTGGTGCTATTGGTAGCACCAGTTTTTGTAACCAGGTCAAAATTACAACTTTTTTCAAGCATGGCCTTAAAAAATCAAATAGTTTCTTAGAAAAACCTTAAAATCAACCCCCAAATCAAAAAGTGGTGCTATTTTTCTAACCCGGTCAAAATTATAATGTTTTTCAAGAATGGTCTTAAGAAATCAAATAGTTGCTCACAAAAACCTTAAAATCAACACCTAAATAAAAAAGTGACACCACCTAAAGAAAAATGTTTTTTTCTAAAAAATAAAATTATAGCTAATTAGAAGCTAATTGAAATTATGGCCTTGACAACAAATTCCTATGCAAATAAAAAACCTAGAATTGGATCCTAAATGGTCACTTGAAAATTTAATTACAAATATATTGTTTTTAATTTACATTCAAAAATAAATAAAGATAAAGGAGAAAATATTCACAATATTTTTTTAAATGAATAAAAAAAACATTTAAAAAAATATATTCAAAACCCAAATTTAAAAAAAAATAACATTAAAAAAAAGGTGGAATTTTTTTTTAAAAGAAATGAAAACAATTTAAAATTTCCCTAGAAGAGTTGGGAAAGATCTCCCTTGGTGAAATTTTAGGAACGGAAAGGAGGCAATAGAAAAAATATTTTATAGGTTTATGGTATCAGAGGAATTACTGGAGACTGGCATCCATATTAAATCCTCTATAGGGGAGGGTTGTATTTGTAACCATAGACCTATCATACTTCATAAGAACTATGGAATGGAAGCCTCCCCTCCTCCGATGAATATAATCCAACTATGGCTTGAGGAATGAGATTTCTCAAATCTAGTGAAGATCGATTGGAAAAAAATAAATCCTTTGGAACTGGATCTCCTAATGGTCCATTTCGCAACAAACTTGATAAGAGTGAAGAAATCCATGAAACAATGGGTGTCATCTTGGAAGGTGCGTAGTTTCAGGAACTTGAGAGAGATGGAATATAAAATATCAACTCTCTTCAAACAGATTGATGAGGTACCTCTTAATGTAACACAATTGAAGGGACTCAAGGACATGGAGGAAATAAGAAATTAATGGCTCACAAAAGAAGAACAAACTTGGTGCCTAAAGAGAAAGGCATTTGTTAGAAAAATGGGACCGCAGAGTGATAAAATAAAAAAATGTAGAAATAAAACATAGAATATACACAATAAAATAGAGACACTGGTATATGTGGTTCACCTAGTGTGGGCTACCTCCACCAAATGGGACCGCAGAGAAATTTCCAAGTCCTTCCTTTATTTTTATCCAACAAATGAAGGGATACAACCTACAACACACTTGTTGTAACTTCGTCTTCTTTCTCTCATAGTCTCCCTAGTCAGAATATAATACTCGCTATCACACCCAACTTCAATACAATCACCTCATACATAAAAGAGGATTTACTTCTATGGAAAAAATCCTTAACATAGCTTCTACCATCATATCTACGACCTTATAATGAATGATCTAGATTGACTATGAAATAAAAATATTTTACAAGGAAATTTTTCCCAAAATTTCACTTTAGGGGTGCTTCCCCCAAATCCCCTACCAGGGGGGAATCCATTAATTTTCATCGCCCTCCCTTGGACCCGCGTGAAAACAATAATGGGTGGGCAAGCCCCCCCACACCCTACCATCAGAAAATGGGATCCAAACATGGCTAAAACAAACCTCTGAAAAAGGAAGATAATTAGGCTCCACAATCAACAACGGTGTGGTTAAAGGCTGGAGATAATAATATAAAGTTTTTCCATCAATTTACCAATTTTAGGAGGAAGGTAAACTCAAACTTGGAAATAAAAAATAGTGAAGGAAACATGGTGTGATACTTTTAGGAAAAAGATGAGGTAGGAGACCGCTATTTTGAGACACTCTTGAAGGCTCCTAACGAATGCTCAATCTGAAAAGTAATGAAGGTAGTCTCAAAATTCCCACTATCTTTCTTGGAGGAAATGAACCAAGATTTGGAGGAGGTTTTTTCATAGGAAGAGGTCTAGGCATCCCTCTTCTCTATGCAAAATGGGAAGAGCCCGGGTCCATATGGTTTCACAGTGGAGTTTTTTAAGGCCTTTTACAACCTAATCAAGGATGATCTACTGCAAATTGTAAGACAATCTCAACGGAATGGAAAGGTACTTGGTTCCATCAATTCAAATTTCCTTTCATTAATTCCCAAAAAACAAGATGGAACCTATTTTGAGGAATTTAGGCCCATCTCATGTTGCAATGTCACATATAAAATTATTTCCAATATCATAGCGAGGCAACTAAAATTCATCCTAAGGGATATCATAGGTGAAGAACAATTTAGTTTTCTAAAGAACAGATAGATTCATGATGTTGTCACGATAGCCCAAGAGGTACTCTACTCAGTAAAAGTCAAGAAGAAAAAAATTTCCATCCTAAAATTAGACCCATCCAAAGCTTATGACCAAGTCAATTGGACGTTCATCTAGTTGGTTCTCCTGTAGATGGGGTTGAATATACAAATTGTTAATTAGATCATGGGGTGTTTACAACGAACCTCATTTGTTGTTCTGATTAATGGGTCCTCTTCTCCTTTTTTCAAAGCTTCGAGAGGGATCACACAGGGATCGTCACTCTCTTCTTTTTTATTTCTGATCATTGTGGAAGCCCTTAAAAGGTTTTTAAATGAAGCATGAATTAATGAAAGGTTGAGAGGGGTCCAGGTTCCAAAAAAGTGAAATAGTATCACACCTATTGTTCGTGGATGAAATATTTTGTTGCGTAAAACCATCCCATAGTGATATTTCTTCCCTCAAAAGGATCTTGGAGATTTTTTGTGTCGCAACAAGTGTGGTTATCAATATGGAAAAAACTTGCTCCATTTTTCACAGATGCACTAAAGAAGAAATTTAATCCTTCTCTAATTACATTATTGTCCCTACAAAACCCTTGTATATGGTTTCTTTCTAAAACCATATTGTTACAAGAAAAATGACTAGGGTTGGATTATCCAGAATATTGAATCTAGGATCACAGTATGGGTCAATAGGCTCCTGTCTAGGATCGACAGAATGACCCTCCTCAAGGAAGTCCTTGAAATTATTCCAGTCTATTGGAATTGGATTGTAGCTATTCCAAAATGGGTGCTCTCTGAGATTAGAAATCTTAGATTCCAATATATTTAGGCATGCCAGAAGGCTAAAGGAGGCATTCCTATAACAAAATGGTCGTCAATATCCAAACCTAAAGAACTTGGTGGATAACATTTAAAGGACATATTTCCATTTACCTTAGCCTTGGAAGGTACAAATATATGAACACAAACTCAATGAAAGTACCTTTGGTGTCGAGTGATGAACTCAAAATATTTCCCCAACATGACAATTATCGATTGGTTTAGAATTCCATCCAAATCCTCCAAAGGGACTATAGTTTGGAAGGCTCTGATTGAATCCTTCAAAATTGTGGGAGGTTAGACTATGTGAAAGGTGGGAAATGGAAGAAGTATACGCATAGGGGAGGACCCTTGGCTAGGCTCACGATAAAATTATATCCTTTTTGATATGTTACTTAAAAAGCTAAGGGTTCTAAACATATTTATCCTAAACAAAGCACAAGAAGAAAATCCATTGCACAATGGAAGATCGTGATGGAGAAGTGAAGAGTCCTTGGGGAAATTTGGGGAGTTAGCAGAAGAATGGAGGTCTTATGTGGTCCTCCTTTGTCAAAACCACATCAATGTGGATGATTATTTGGAGGACACACTTTGCTTTTCTAGGAATCCAAAAGGTGGTTTCTTCACTGCGAAACTAGGATACAAGGCCTGACAAGAATAAATGTTTATAAGGAAAAAAATGGTGGTGGGTTTCTCTATGGAATTCAAATTACCCTACTAGATGTAAAATAACCCTTTGGCTAGCCTTGAATAATAAAATGATCACTTTTGATAATTGTGCGAAGAGGGGTTTGTTTGGACCCAATCGATGCATTCTGTGTAAAGAAAAGTCTGAATCCATTTCTCATTTATTTATATATTTTCCTTATGCATACTAAGGGATGAAGTTGATAAAGTAAAAATTGGATGTGAAGGTTGACTGGAATGAGGAGAGCTTGGATGAAAGCCTCAAATAATGGATCCTTGACAAATTATTAAAGATTTATGTAGGTCTCCCGAGCCTATTTTTCAAAAACATTTGGTGGGCCCGTAACTGCACTAAAGTGTCATCATCCAGAAATTACGGCTCATATCACCCTTAATCAGGAAACAAAATTCAAGGAAGACCCCAACGAAAAAATCCCATGCAACCCACTTCTCCCCTCCATCAATTATGAAATTCCATGGGGCTATTATGATGGTGCCAACCAAGGGAATCCAGCCAAATGTGGTGTGGCAGTCAATATTTATTTCAACCATTCATATTATATGTTAATAAGATATGCTCCAGGCATGGGATCAAATAACAAGGTGGAATTTATTTCCCTTTGGACTCTCCTTGGAACCAAAAAAACAAAATATGTAAGGAAGATACAAGTTTTGGGAGATTTAAAGTTGGTAATAGACCAAGCCAAGCAAAAAAATGAAATCCAGGACATTAGACTATCTCAAATATTGAGATACATCAAAATTGATTTTCAATCTATTGAATGGTTTTTATTTCACCATGTACTGAGGGAATTAAATGGAAATGTAGATGAACTTTCAAAAGAGGTGTTACTCCTACCCACCATAACACTCAGAGCCTATGAATATATCGATAGGGAGGAGTCATAAGAAATGGAATTTCTCTTCTAAGTTCAAAGACATTGGCTTCGTGTATGAAAAATCTATGATTTGTGTCTGGAAGGGAATTTATTTTTATAAAGGAATGTAATTTGAAAATGAAATGAATAAGTATGAACAAAAAGTCTTCCATGAGGTGGATTTGTTATTATTTTTTGTAAAAGAAAATTTAGAGGCCCTGGTAAAGTACACAAATGAGTCTCTTTTGGATTGTCACATGTATATTCCATATATATATATATATATATATATATATATAGATAGTGTTAATTCTAATCATGAAAAATCTTTTGAAGATACTATTGTAACTTGATATGGTTTCTTATTATTTAGAAACCATGCCAAGACATCTTTAAACCAACTTTAGGCCACAAGTTGGCTCTTGGACCAAAGAGGGCTCTCTCATATCATTTAAGAACACTTTTTTCCCATTGTCACTAAGCAATAGTTCTAACAATTAAGAAGAGGTGAAAGATTTGGAAGATAAATAACATGATAAACAAGGTTGACGATAATCAAGATAGTGGACTGGAATAAAAATAATGTAACTTTCAAATCAGAAGGATTGATCCATTGGGAATGAAGTCTCACATAGTAGAGAACAAAATATGATAGGTGATATATTGAAGAAAAGAAGAAGACATAAATATCAAAAATAATAGAGGGAAAGAGCAATCTCTATCAATCTAAGATGAATAAAATGAGTTGGGCATAAATATTATGAATCCAACATATTAAATGAACATTTGAATTTGAGAATTTTAGAATAATGAATCTAAACACAAAACATTAAGGAAGGTAATTTTATTTGAATATAGAACGTCATAGCCAAAAGATCATAAAATAAATCTTTTAACTATTTCATAAATACAATTGTTGACAGTGGAAGTTGTACCAAATTGTTCAAATTGCATATCAAAATTGCATGGGAAAGAATGGAAATGGAATTAAAAGGAGCTTAAAACATAAAACATGAAGAAAAATAGAGCTCTATTATATTGATAGATGAATCCAATGAGTGATTCCTTCTAATTTAGAAATTTACAAAAGAATGGAATAACATGTTCATTCTCCAAGAAAACACAGTTTTCATTGTCAAAATATTCTTTTCTTTCCAAGCCTCTAATCCCTCTCCATGAATTTTTGGTTCATATTCCTTTTATAATCATTTGAGATTTTTTTTTACTTCCTTGATCTTTGGCTTCAAATTTCCTCAATCCAAATATTTAGGCTTCAAATGTTCATTAACCACCTAAAATCATAGTTACCAACTTAACGAGAACTCCATAGAGTTCTCGTTTTTTGGGGGGGTCAAATTGTTTACCCCATTTTTAAAAATGGTGCTACCAGTAGCACCCACCTCTCTTTTTAGGTGGTTTTTTGATATTTTAAATCTTCTGATACATAAGGTTTCCACTTTTATTTTTAAATGCTTGTTTATTTATTTATTTTCAAATTGTTTAATTTTGTTTTTTTCTAAACGATGTTTTTTCATCTATTTTCAAACTTTTCTATTTTTTTTTTATTATTATTCAATGATGTTTTTAATCATATTTTTATGCTCCATCCAATGTTAAAAATGTTGTACACCATTTATTTATTTTAAATTAATATTTTTCATATAATTATGTGTCCTTAATTAAGTTATGGTTCCATACTTTTTAAATATAGTGGAGAATATCATTTTTAACACATTTTTTTACTTTTACTTCAATACATAGAATCATATAATTATGTGTCCTTAATTAAGTTATGGTTCCATACTTTTTAAATATAGTGGAAAATATAATTTTTAACACATTTTTTAGCTTTACTTCAATACATAGAAAATAATTGTA
>SNQJ01S0167952.1:8684-20833 GCA_010110895.2 Picea sitchensis
CAATCTAAATCCTATTTATATAAGTATTTTTTCTATATATATATATATATATAAAAGTCCTAGTATAATAAAGATATAATATTTAAAATCTCCACTTTCTTCTAGCAGATGTAAGTCACACGTATCTAAATTATTTTTTTATATAGAATATTGATATATAATATACACATACACATCTTATATAATAATTAAAAAAACTAAAAAAAATTACATATAAAAATATCCAAAATGTTATTTGAAACAAAATAAAATTTATTCAAACAAAACTATCTCGATATAAAATTTAACGAATGAGCTTTTTCAGTGGGTGGGTTGAGACAAGGCCAACCGGACTAGTCATGACAGCCATGGCCGTGAGTCCTATGAGACGCCATCGCCCAAACCCTCCAAACCAACCTAAATTCGAACCATGTGCCTCACGTAACCTAAATTCGAAATCATGAGAAAATGATAACTAAACCTATCATAACCTGCAGTAAGAAGATGAAAACATTAAGACAATTAAACTCTTAAAATCTCATGGAATAGACATAGGAAAACGAATACCATTGAAAGGCACAAGCCTCCACGAGCTAAAGATTAAACCTCGAAAAATAATCCATGGTTGAGATCTGAGATCGTTTAGCAAATTTGTTTGGAAGCTGCATGGGCATGGTCGAGGTCGGCCGTGGTAGTGCGCCCTTNGAATACCATTGAAAGGCACAAGCCTCCACGAGCTAAAGATTAAACCTCGAAAAATAATCCATGGTTGAGATCTGAGATCGTTTAGCAAATTTGTTTGGAAGCTGCATGGGCATGGTCGAGGTCGGCCGTGGTAGTGCGCCCTTCCTTATGAGTAAGTAAACCCTACATTTGGAGAACAATAATAACATTGCTGGTTTCAAACTATACGCACCTCCACAACCCTGATGGGATCAAGCCCTTCTCTTATAAATTGAAAACCATGGACGAATACCTTCAAAGCCGAAGCCAGTAGGTTGCATATACGCAGAGAAAGATGAGGCTGGCCATGGCGACCGACCGTGTAGCCAGAGGCCTCGCAGAGGAGAAAAACCAGTGGGAAATGAGAGAAAAGGGTGAAGAGGGGTTGTTTGTTTGGGCTAGCTAGGGTTAGTAACAAAGATCACGAGGAAGAGGCAAGTGGGCCTACATTGTTGGGATTTGTTTTATTATTTATTTTTTCTAATTTAACATAATTTTATTCTATTCTATTTTATTTTATTATATATTTTATTTTAATTTAATTTTATATTTTGTTTCTAATATATAATAAAATTATAAATTGGTAAATTATATTTTATATAATTTAATTAAAAATTGACGAAGTACTTATAATTATGATAACAAGAAGAAATAAGGTAGGCACCCTGGATGTGGAAGGGGCCTGGAAGCTCTTGTTGGCTATGTGTAAAGGGGCAGCCTATGCCACTGCACTTTGTTGCATACCTTTTTGTCTATGGAGGATTGAAGGGTAAAAAGTGAAGATCCGGTCTCAATCTCCTGTCTTGATCGTGACATATGTACAATGTATTGTCTCTGGATGCCTAAGGTATTATCACTTGATGCCTGGAGCTCTTCTCTTTGTACATTTATTTTTTTATTATATAGTTTCTTCGGGTGATCGCGTGGACTGCCCTGTGACTGAGTGGGCTTAATATGTACAAACAATGGTTACCATGTTGAATTATTCTTCCTTTAATTATAAAGCACCCACTTACTTTCTTTGTAGGATGTGTAAGGTGTTTTTTTAAGGTTGTGTAAGGTGTTTTTTTATGGAAATGGACTTGAATCTGCTCATATCTTTTCATTGTTCTCGACTCTTCTCATATCTTTTCATTTTTCTCATCACTTGTTGTTGAAAAGGAGTTGGGTTTCATATGAGCGAACGTTGTATCCCACTAGAAAGATCAAATAAAAATCGTTGAGAGTTTAACATGTCGGCATTCCGTGGAGTTTCTTGCTCCCTCACAAGGCACGAGGTATAATTAATTCCTAGTTAAATTTGGATTCACAGAGTGCTAGAGGAGGCATGACAAAAGATGAAGATTTTAAGCTTATTAAAACTCAAGATTTTGAAAAAAGTTCTTATTCCTCATGCTCCTAGATCTGGTCTAGGATTAATAAGTATTTTTTACGGTGTTTTCCAATTGTTGTATTGTTGTGTGGAGACTCGGGTTTTGAAGGTTTACATACAATGATTTCCTTTCTAACCTTTAAAATGGCAAGATATAACACATTGTAATTTATCATCTCAAAATTCTCTGCAAGATATTCTGACGGGTGGAAGTATGCTCTGCCATCGCTCAAATATTGTCCCTGATGGATGACTACCTAGCTTGCTGGACACGTCTCAGACTCTATCTTGCATTCAATTAATTTTAACCCCACCATAAAATTAAGTTGTTCAACACAGGTGTGAACGGTAGTAGGAAAATACAAAGGGAAATGATTGGATTGGCAGGTGTGAACGGTAGTAGGAAAATGCAAAGGGAAATGATTGGATTGTCCATTGCAGCGGTAAATTTCATTTGATACAGTAGTCATGGGAAGATTCTGCAACTGCATACAAATTTCTTTGAATCTTGCGAAGAAATTTGTTGATTTTGTTATTTGGATGGAGACAGAATTATGATTGTCACTCTACGATGGATCTTTCGAATTTGGACCGGACAACTGTGAAAACAAGGGGAAATTTTTTAGACGACAAAAATCACATATGTGAAAACTGTAAAAACAGGTGGTGGTTAAAAATGTAAAAACAGGTGGTGGTGAAAACTATAAAAACAGGTGACAATTTCTCATTCGTCATGGACAGACAACGAAAATCGCTCGAGAACCCTTTACACAACACTTGATCTCATCACATCAGTTGTCGCTTTCATATATTGGATACAAAACACAAAGAACAAACAACATCTAAAGCTCATTTTTTCTATGGTTGTGCATAGTACAAAACCCTAGAGGTAAACAAAAAATATAAAATTACTTGCACAAATTGTCTAGAATCTCCTTGGGCGGAAGAGCGTTTGGAAAAGGTACACTTACGAATCAATGAAGCCAAAATATTTCATTGAAGGAAAATAACATTTCGTCAAAATGGCAGTGGAAATGAGTGGTAAAAAGCTTAATAGAAATGACACCCCGAGACACAAAAAGGAGACTAAGACCAATGATAAGGAACAAATGCAATGCAAGGTTTAAGCGTACTATTTGAAACAAATGAAACCGTAGACATCCTAAATCAAGTACATATGCAATTACAGGAAGAAATTCACATAGGGGCTACCAACGAATATGCAATTTGGAGTCGGTGAAGTTAGGTTCAATTTTATCTCTACATTGTAGGTTCGAAACTAGTGGAGTGCCAACAAAGTAACATGGGTCCATACAAAATAGAGAGGTTGTTTGGATTCAGTGAAGGAAATGGTATTATTTCTCCGATTACTAAGGGAGAAGTGCACCCTTGGGGATTTTAATTTATAAAAGGAACTGATACTTACTCGCAACCATATGTAGGAGAACGCGAATTGGAGGATCCTAAGAAATCCGAAGAGGTGATTGGAATATAAATGGAAATTTGGGTAGTGGAGGAGTTCCTATTGGATCTCTCCTCATCTAATTCAGTCCATGAAAGAGTAGAGGAGTCCCTTGATCTCGACCACTCATCAAAAAAATGCTGCAGAGGAATCCCTTGATCTTGGGCAGTTCAATTTTAACATTAATAGGCTGATCATGCATACCTCCAAACCTGTTGATTAAAAATGAATGTTGCTATTTTGTAGCGGCATTAGTAGGGAAGCTGGACTGCAAACTAAATGGGATCATTTTCGAAGACATCAAGGAACGCCATCCACTGTCCATCGATGAAGTCAACATTGACTAGGAATCGATACCCAAACCTCTAGAAGTCTCATAAACTTTGCTAGAGAAGAACACATGCTCATCGATGTCTCCTTTCATATACCTAATAATAGTAAAGAAGAAATTGCCAATGCCAACCCAAAGAAATATGTATTTCAGATCAATTCCAGGGAGATATATGAGTTCAATCATTCGACAGGTTTTAAAACTAGAAGGAGTGGATAATCATCTGTAAGGTAGCTAGAGAGGTAGTGGAGGGGCCCAGAGGGCCCATAGTGATAATATTGGAGGTCATTCAATGTAAGGTGGACTAGGTCCACTATATTATTAAATAAGGCCCACTATGGTAGTTAGATATAATAAATGTAAGAGGACTTCTTAGAAGGTTCTACTTCTATAATATTCCTCCTCTAGAATGTTCTTGGAGTGATGGTAGCATATATAAAGGGAGTTCAAAGCAATGTAATGAGACATGAAGATAGTGTGTGTGTGGAGTGGTGACTCAATAGGAGGATGCCCCCTCAGAGAGGCAGAAGTGACGAGGAGAGGATCCCTTCCATAATAGGATCCATTATTGTGGTGTTCCTACCTCAAGGGTTTGGTAATAATATTGTGTGGTTTCTTCTATCTTGCTTGTGGATCTATTGTGTGTTTCAGTATTTGTGGTGATTATATCTTCAGATCTAGTGTTGGTTCTTAACAAGTGGTATCGAGCACTTTCGGGGCGGAGTTGTGGACAACTATTTTATATTTTTGCAGAATTTTTTATTTTTTTTTGGAGTAGAAAAAAAGGGCCGCGACATTTCAGACATTTTCAATATATTTCTGTGTAAAATTTGCAGAAACAAGTTGTAGATATAAGTTCCTCTCAGAAAAACACTCAAGTTAAAAAAATCGTCTGAAACGGAGTCAGGAAGGTCAAGATATTGAGGTTTTTTTTTTTTTTTTTTAGGGTTTTTTTTTTCCATGGACGACGACGAGATTTGTTTTATTTATGCTTAGCATTTGGAGGCCGAATCTTCTCAAATAAATTATAGATCTGAGTTCCTCTCACAATTTCACCCAATTTAAAAAAAAATGCATCCAAGCAGTCTGGGAAGTGAGTTATGAGCATTTGAACTTCAGCAGTTTTTAGGGTTTTCCAGAAAAAACCCATGATTTTCTACCCGAATGCAGGTTTTATTTTTTGGGTTTTGGATGGCTATTTCTTCTCAAAACTGAAGAAATTATTGAATCATTCAAAGCCAATTGTTTCACACATTGGATGAGAGATTGTATGTGTTAGCACAAGGCCTCACGAGGCGACCTCTAGAAATATCATCACCGGATGGCCTCATTGACAATTTTGCATTGGTATTCAAGATTCATTGAACAACATGCATGGTGTATTTATCACGAGGCCTAATGATTGAATATAATCAAGAAAGATATGCTTGGTATGATTTTGAGGAAGATTGTGATGATTGGTATATGGATAGTTGTCATTTAAGGTGACAGCCACTTCCATATTTTTATTTGATGACTCTACTCAAACATCAATGTCGAGCCTCGAGAGCTAGTGCCAGTGGTCTGCATATTCTCTGATTGGAATTATTCCTTCAGGATGCACTTCACCACTTTCCCACTATGTGGATGGATCTTCTTATTTGGATCCACATGATAGGTGTGATCTTTGGAGCATCATTTGGAGTTGGTTATTGGGTTCCAAAATCTTCTATGGGGAGTTCACATGAGCACTTGGACATGGGACCCAGAGACTTACAATGGTGGTTGAACTACTTCAACATGGTGAGATTTCCTTTCTACATGGGTCTTTGGTTCTTGGTCTTCTTCAACATTATGGTCCCACAATTATCCATGGGACCACAGTATATGGTTGTACATCAAACGTGGAGGACAACGCTTTCATAAAGGGATGGAATGTAAAGGTAGCTAGAGATGTAGTAGTGGGGGGCCAGAGGGGCCATAGTGATAATAGTGGAGGTCATTCAGTAACTAAGGTGGACTGGAGTCCACTATATTATTGATAAATAAGACCCTATGGTAGTTAGATATAATAAATGTGAGAGAACTTCTTAGAAGGTTCTACTTCTAGAATATTCCTCCTCTAGAGTGTTCTTAGGTGATAGTAGCACTATATAAGGGGTTCAAGCAATGTAATGAGACATGAAAGAGAATTATTGTATTGTGGGTGGTAGCTCAATAGGATGATGCCCTCTCAAAGAGGCAAATTGAGCAGGAGAGGGATCCTTCCATAATAGGATCCATTGTATGGTGTTTCTACCTCAAGGGTTTGGTAATAATATTGTGTGGTTTCTTCTATCTCTTGCTTCCCTACCTCAAGGGTTTGGTAATAATATTGTGTGGTTTCTTCTATCTTGCTTGTGGATCTATTGTGTATTCAATATTTGTGGTGATTATATCTTCAGATCTGGTGTTGGTCATCAAATGCTTGACCCAGTTTAATCAGCACGAGTTGCAAGTCCTTTAAGATGTGGGGGCATGAGGGTCAAGATGATAGGAGGATATTATTATCCAGGTGTCGCTTGAGAGTTGGAAAAAGGCATAATAAACTATCATGATCATTTTCTCAAAGAATAAACTATGCATTAAAACATAGAATATGTACCTATTCAACGTCACATGCAAACCAATAGAAATAAATTTAGCAGATGAGCGTTACATCGCCTCCTAGGGCCCGTTGGATCATCATTTGGCATATTCCATTCCAGAACTCCATGTGATTAAAATTTAACATCAGGGCCTCAATGGACGAATCAAAAAGAGGAAAAAAACTATGATTAAAGAAATCCCAATACTCACCGTGAGATATATCTCCATAATGTTGGCTCACATAATGTTTCTCCATGCTCTCCTATGGATGTAAGGTGCTAGGGTTTCTTCCTCCTCCAGGGTTCACATACATGGACATAATATAACATAGAACAATCACATACATAGACATCCCTAATGATCATGGGAATCAAACTATTCCCTCCTCTGTCGCTTTTACTGATAAATAGAGCCTCATTGGAGAGGCCACAAAGAGCCAAGTTACCATAGATCCCTTCAATACCGTTTTTATTCAATAACCTCTACCCATGCCCAAAACTTATGTTATCCACAACACTTCATGTGAATCAAATAAATTAGTTGACATAAGTCATGAATAGGATTATGAATATTGTATGAAATTGATTATCGATCTTCAAAGAGGACAGGCGTATGTAAGAGTATGGTGTACATCATAGGGAAAGAAAATTAAGTATGGCAGAGGTGGAACAAATCTTCAAAGTCTCCTTCCGTTAGGGCTTTGGAACCTAAGGTCAACTTCCCCCACGTCACATCTAACATGTTGTTATACGATACACTTGTCCAAATTTGTGGAGGGATGTGATATATGATAGACGATCAGTTGGTAGATCATGAGGAAAATCCATGGTGCCTAACACATAATCGAACGCTGGAACAACTAAATTTCCATTCCATGGTGCCTAACACACAGTCAAAGGCTAGAAAAACTCAATTTCCATCTTCGATTTAATTCTTTGGGCAAGGATTCGATTTGGCAATTGGAAGTGGTTGTGGTTGCTCCGTAGGTAAGATCTGAGATCGAAATGGACATTATTTGGACTCAATTAAATTTCGACTATTTTTTATTAAAGAGGTACTCTTTGACCATAGAGCTATACTGACATACCAAGTTAATGATAAAATATGATATGGATTCTACCTTAGAGAAGAACAACCCCCCATTGAATGAATGACATAGAAGAAGCACTGCCACAATTCAATGATAAATACTACATCTTGCTACAAACCCTCTAGAGATGAGAGCTCACTGTAGAAGAAAAGGATGAGGGAGAAATGGAAGACTGCCACTTTGGAGAGAACTCCTAACCCCTCATTTCCTTGATCAAGAAGAAGAATCCCAAAAAGAAGCTCAAGTTCCCTTCTATATTTGAGGTGTTATTTTATATGTTTTATTTCTAGTTTGGTCATAGCATAGGAATTAGCAACTTGGGGCCAAGCTATATCCAAGCCTATCATTTTTTCCCTCTGCCAAGATTTTGTGGCTTGAGGATAATATATACTTGGTATTGTTTTCTTTTGTTTCTATTATGATACAATGGCCAGGGGCAAGACATATGCAAACTTTTTCCAATTTTGTATTGTGATATTATTCAAGCCAATGTAGTTGACATACTACTACATAGGTTTCAATCTGAGGGTTTCTCCACTAGATTATCTGACAGCTTGCAAATATTTTGACCACTGGTATATATGAATATATGACCCGCCACTTATTAAAAGAAAAACATATTAGGTACATTAATTAATTCCAACCATGACATGTTATAAACATAGTAACATTGTGGTATATGGACAAATGCACATTGGAATTAGAAGAACGAGTAAAAACAATGTACAGTGGAATTAGAAGAACAAGTAAAAACATAGCTCACACAAAGTAAACCCAATCACATAGTTTCAAAGGAATGAAAGCCCTTCAATTTTTCTTTTATTAAAAAGAAAAACATTATGCACATACTCTCACCATATAAATTTTAAAGTGCCAAGAGATGTAAAGTTGAGAATTTGAAATCGACAATTACCTCTGCATGCATTCAAGTGGAATCAATAGTTGTCATAGACATTATAATAATTCTTGTTATTCTCATAACAAAGATGTTAAAACAATTACAACTCTTTACATTAGAACTAGAGAAACTTTGACAAAAAATATAAACATTGTTCATTGTTCATTCATCATAAAAATACTATAAAAAATCCTTTGAATCCCATAACAGACTTGTTAAAACAATTAGAAATCTCTACATTAGAAGTGTTACAGAGAAACTTTGGCAAAAAATTCAAATATTGTAGACTATCCATTCAACATATAAGATACTATGTCAAAAATCCTTCCAATCCACTCAACCAAAGAAACAAACAAAATCCACCTTGAAAGCTTGGACCTTTTTATGATATAAGAGAATTCCAACCTTAAAACAAATTCCTTGAGATACTGTACAGTTATGAATGGACATAGACTCTTAAAATTGTTGAAATAAATATCGGGTAATTTATCTAAGCATGTTAAGATGTTTTTCTTGTTTGGAATAAACATCTTCGTCATCATCATCCATGAGGTCAACATCTGTGACAAATATCTTCTCATTTTGTGGATTCAGTGCCAACCAACATCTTATAATACAAACACTTCTCTATGAAGAATAAAGAGACAAGCAATATACATAGACTTACTTGAATGGGTAGGTTGATTGTCCCCATATGCCTCATCTCCTCAGAATCATATTCTCTTTAGTTGAAAGTTGAAAGATTTCAGGTTGTTTAAGGTTACAGGCTTCCGGTTAAGGACAAAAGGTTAGAGATTCAAGGCTGAAGGTTACTGGGGGTTTTCAGTGAACTGCATCAGGTTCGCTGGGCGATTCAATAACTGTAGGGGGAGCTAAAGATTAGCTGCATCAGGTTCCATTTGACACCAGCTTCTTTGATTTATTTCGTTCGTCAAGCCTAATGTAAATCCACACATCTAGCCATTGTAGCCTAGTTAAAAAAGAAGCTTCCTTAGTTGTACCGGTCAGCTGACTTCGATGTTGTTTCAATATTCTAGCCATTGTTTCGCCACACGTTATAGCCACTGGCTTGGAAGAAAGAGAATCTCCCAAATCGTACCAGAATATAGTATATAGACAAAGAGAGCTTTAAATAAATACATGCCGACGGAAAGTCCGACATTCGTAAAATCCCCAGGTCCTAATCCCTCCCTCCCAGGTTCCATAGGGCCTACCTTTAAGGGACTATAGCTCAGATAGTAAGGCATGGGACTAAGACTGTCCTATCTCTGCGCTATGCGCCATATAGTCCTCACTAACAATGGAAATATATTCCTAAGCTCTCTAGCTCTCTACAATAGTTTAGCTGTAGTTTATTTTCCTAGGTTTGGAACTTGTCCAGGCCCAATCTAACATACTAGATTTTGCATCGATACTATGGAACTAGAACTTGCATCCCACCTTGGTTAATATACTATGTTACATAGAGAAGTGTTAACCTACTCGTAGCTATCTCTCTCTAACTGGGCTGAAATTGGGTCTCCACAGCTCTCCATGGGAATGGTGCCAAGGCCTCCCATAGCCTCCGACCCCAGTGCCTTGCGGCTTCCTTCCTACTATAATTCATTGAAGGAAACAAACATCTATCTCCGCTTTCGTCTTTCTATATATCTCCCCACCTTACAGGTCGACTCCTCTCCTTGAGGCGGGTAGTGACTCAACTTGTAGGCTAAAGCCTTAATGAACCCTACTCGACCGGACATTTTCGCACGATGACAAACTCTCTTGAACCTGCTGATATTATTTGAAACCCAACTTACCTTTTAAAGTGACACGCAGAGCGTTGAATAATTGCCACAACCGATGTTTCCTCCACACTCTGTCCATCATCTCTTCAATTGAGATATGCTTCATTTCAGGAAGGAGAAACAACACAAATACAGACATAACCAACACCTAGCTGGAAAGAACAAAAAGATATTGTATTTGAAATGGAAAATCTTGGACAAGAAGGCATGTGCAATTGAAAAAGTGAATAGGGGATTCACACACACGATCACACTCTGTCCAATAGACCTTGTTTCCAGGGGGAATGTTTCCCTGGGAATCAACCATCCCAATGGTCCCCACGACCAGGCAAAGGATGATATGAAAACACATACCAACAACACTATTATAATGGTCATGGCATGAGGAATATCTGACTCGTCCTTCAACCCTGTTGCCAAAAGGATTGCAATAATCACTTGCATTTCCAAAAGATAACCATACTGTGTGTGAGAATTATGTTTCACTAATTATAGAAGAAACAACTTCCTGAGAATCAATTCCAGAATTAAAATGAAGAACTATGTAAAAATAGGTCATTGAAATAGAAGTGATTTAAGATGAAATTAAATGAACCTGGGAGATGAACATCTGTACTCCTACAGGTTTCCAATCATTCACAGTAGGTAATCACGCATAACCCTGAGAGCAGGTCAGAATGGGGAATTTGATACATGGCACTTAAATTGCCCAGCTACCGCTAGGAAGGATAAAGAATTGTTGAAATGCTAGTTTGAAATTGGGGAAACTGTAATTTTGATTGAACATATGTAGATTCAAAGAACCAGAATTAATCCAAAATCATAATTTGCAATTACTGAAATCATAATTTTGCATAACTGAAAATTTCTACCCAATTTTAATAGAATTATCAAAGAAAAACCAATGAAAACTCCTCGAATACATGGAAAGAGCTGATAGCATAGATTCCATCATCTCTCTGTAGTGTTTGAGGAGGAGCATATCTCTCCCATTTTAAACATACAAATCCCAATTACATTGGCCAAGGAACTTTGTATTGCATCCAATAGTTCCTCCAGGTTAATCGAAATATTTTTCATGCTTTCACACAACTTGTACAAGCTATTGCCTACAATTACTACTTTCCAATTCATGGATTCATCACCAATAATCGTTGTTTTCTCTCCTTTCTCTATGAGCACCTAGAGGGCTCTTTTCGCTGTTTGGACAGTAGGTTCAGTTCTAGCTTGGAATTTCTGCTACGCTCCCACACACGTGTACGCCATTGCCAGATCAATGCCAATAGTTGGCTTCTTGTTGGAGTCCAGGGCGAATGTCAATTGGATAGGGGGCGAGTTCCAAGTGGATATAGATAGACGATGAAGGCTTGGGAAGAACCAGCCCCTTAAAAACACCTTTGGTGTAATAAGATATAATGCAGGGAAAAAACAAATTGCGATGTCAATTTTTATTTATTTATTATTATTGATATTAATAACCACTTTAAAGATAGATTCGTAATTAAAAAGGTAGTTGGATAGCTTGTTAACACAGAGAAATACAAATGGAAGTGTAAAGAGCCAATATGATAAATGATAGTATGAATAATAAGGTAAGTGTTTATTCGAGGAATATATATATATATACCATGAAGAATAGATCCATTAATGCATATGCATGAGTAGAACAACAATGAATGAGTGATGTATTAGTGGTAGTGAGAATAATAAATAAATAGTGAGTAGATGGTGTGTAAATTGCACAACTTATAAATACTATTGAATTTGCAAGACAAATAAAGGTGTAGTAGGATACATAAAATAATGAAGTATAAATGAACTATATATGAAATATATTTGTAAGGTGAAAGGTTGTGGTGATAATGGGTAGTATAAAACAATTGGTTAATAATGTAATGTT
>SNQJ01S0167954.1:0-20833 GCA_010110895.2 Picea sitchensis
GACAAAATGTTGCAAATAGAATTTTACACTCCCTCTCACAAGATGCTATTGTGTGTTTTGTGCTTTGGAGAGTGTGTCTCACTGCTTATTCCAAAGCTCTAGCCTAGCTAATGTTGGTGTAAAAGAGCCCTAGAAAAAATTACTAGTTAAATTTTAGATTTTCGCAATATTTTTAAAAGTTATTGTTACTCAAGAGGGAGATAGGAATGAAACCGATGTTGTTTAAGACCTTGACCCAACAATATGCAAATAGAAATGACTGATGCAAATTTTTGTTCAATGAATTCTATCTACAACAAGGAGAAGGTGTTTCCGGAATAATGTAAACTACGAAATATACTTCCTTTTTCTTTTAAATGAACACAATTTCAAACAACCAGTAAGCAATGAAGTTATTCAATGTTCTCTTCTCTTAAATGTAATAAATTTTCTTATATATGTTTATTCAATGAATGGATAACTTCAATTTTTTTCTTTTCTAAGATCAGACCAAGGGCATGGCAGAGAAAAGACAAGAAATCCAAGAAAATCTATACCTTCAACAAGCACCCAAATCGAACTTTCAATGAAGACAAAAATAAAAAAATGACGAGAAAGTATTTCCTCAAATGAAAATGAAGAGACAACTTCTCAGTCATCAAGCAATCCAGAATACATAATCAATCCAAAATTTCAAATCCAATCAAAGATTTTTAATCAAACAAACACTCAGATACAAGCTCGGAGATTATACCCTTGCGGTTAAAAATCAACAATGAAAACTGGAAAATGACTAAGAGAGGTGTTCGATCTTTGAAAACTAGTCAACAACAAGTCAAATGTTCAGAAAAGAGTCATATGTTGGCATTAAAAATCCTTTCTAGTTGGTTAAAGAAAAAACTAGGCATCAACAGAGGCTAAGACCCAACTCAAAAAATTTCACAGACGTCGCCGCAGGCTGATAGCATATCACAGTGCGGAAATTAATGGTTTTCGCAGGCCAGAAACGAATAGGGTGTGGAAATCTCGCATTGAAGCAAACAACCAGGGTGTGGAAATTGGAGGTTTCCACGGGCTATGTATAAGGTACAGTGCGGAGGTGTTTGTAAATCAAGAAATTTTGAGAGAAAGGAAAAGGATCTAAATGGATTTTTAAATCCAGAGTCTTTGAATGAATCTCCCAAAGACTCAGAGACTGATTTCAAATGAAAAGAATAGGTAAAGAGAAAATGGCCAACAAAAAACCACAATCAATTCATATCCCCAGTGGAGTCACCAATTTTGTTATTGGATAAATTGGTGAATGTGGACATAAACTAATCTCCCTAAATCCACCTGGATCTAGAACAAACAAGACAGGACATGACGCTTTCCCTAGGTTGCTACCATTGAATTTATCGTCAAAGAAGGAGTGTATGACATACCTTTATATATTGCTTCCTTATATCTCTATTGTCCCTGCTTCGCTCCGGTGCTCTTGTGAAATCAGATCTTCAATGACACAAGCTAACCAAAGTGAAAGAAGCAATTATAGATTCAATGGAAACCTAAACATGTGATCAAGGATTCATGTAATAAAACACTAATGATTTTATGGGAAAGAGACATGCCACTGTACCATATTAAGTAAAAGTCGAAGATACAACCAAAGTGCCTTGATGTCACAAGTTCCCTTTCGGTGGTCCTTTGTTCCAACACACACATACACTTGCTTTGAATTTGCATGAATATAATCCACAAAGCTTGATGTACAAATAGAGGCCTCAAGCATCAATTGTATCAGGATTATTCACACAATCTTCAGCCTATTCTTTGCTCAATCTTGCTTGACCTTGCTTAACCTTTTCCATGAGAAATCCATTATTATATAGGAGAAGATGAAGTGGTTACTAGGATGAGGATGATCCCACCAAATCAGAAAAGCCAGTAAGATCACAACCATATGGACGCCACCTCACATTCTAGAAGATTCTCCTTCTAGAAACTTCGTGAAACTTCTTCCTTTCCTTAGCTTCAAGCGCCGCCGCACCCTGCCTATATAGCAGCATGCGGAAATCCCGCAGCCCAGGCATAGAGCAGCTTGCGGAAATCCATGATTTCCACACTACTTACCACTGTCAGCCTGCGGTGTCATTCTAAAAATGTGCCTTGTAGGGGAAGAACTCAACCATTTTCCTCATGTGAAAGACTGTTTTGGAACCCTGAACACATGCCTATGGGGTCATCATCAAAGTGACAAAAATAATGTGTAACAGTGTAGTTGGGGATGTCCAATCACGGATGACTTGGATCTTGTCTGGATCCACATGTATGCGATGTTGATCAACGATGTAGCCTAGGTAATGGACCCGCCGAAGGAGAATTTTTCCAAGTTAGCGTATAGCTTGTGCTGCCGCAGGGTGTACTGAACATGTTGAATATGTTGCAAGTGTTCTACCCAAGACTTGTTGTAAATGAGAATGTCATCCAGATACACCACTACAAAAGTAATGGTGAATGGTCACAAGATATCGTATTGGTGAATGGGCTAAGGACACGANAGGGTGTACTGAACATGTTGAATATGTTGCAAGTGTTCTACCCAAGACTTGTTGTAAATGAGAATGTCATCCAGATACACCACTACAAAAGTAATGGTGAATGGTCACAAGATATCGTATTGGTGAATGGGCTAAGGACACGATCTAGCCTCCTTAGTTAGTGCCCTGAGATATTGGGTCGAGTACTACTGTTGGACCCCGCATGTATATCAGAGAGCTATAACACAGGGAAAATCCTTGTCTGTAGAACCATTGAATACCCTAACCATTGGGACGAAAACAAAAATAGAACAGATAAGATCTATTGTCGCGCAACTGTGCCTCCTCCATTTGGGTTGCAAAATTACTACACATTTCTTCCTGCTAATAATTTGGGCTTTGTGTCACTGCAGTATCCTTCAAATTTGAGACATATCCCGTTGGATTCCTCTCTTCGCACTTATTGCATTCATACCTATCATTTTTCATAAAAAAAAAAATCTCATGGACCCGACCCCCTTCCAACACCCTTATTTGGGCCTTACCGCATTGGATTCCCCTCATCACCCTAATCGTCATGATAAACTTCACCCATAACCCATTTTATGTGTGGTCCCACCTATCCCTTTTCACTTTCCCTCTTCATCATGTCCCACACTCGTATCCAAGACTTAGAAGCTCGCTTCAATTCCTTGTACTCTAATTTCACAGAGACCCAACAAGAAGTGAGATAGCTCACTACCAATGTTGCCACCATCAATAAAAACATGCATTCCTCCATAAATGCCAAAATGGAAACCATCAAGCAGGACCTTGCTACCCCGCTTGAATCCTTCAATACCCAGCTTGCATCCTTCACTACGATGATATGCCCCAAGATGCATATCCCTGCAGATCTCCCCCCCTCTGACCCACCTTTGCAATCTTAAGGTGAAACTTCCTCTAATTCCAAAAATTTTCAGCCCCATCACTTTTAGCGTGACCTATGCCTTCCTTGTGTGGATGTGACCAAATCTGATGGCTCAGATCCCATTGGATGGGTAGCTCAAATGGAACATTATTTCTCGTTCTATGGAATTATAGATGATTTGGCGAAACTTCAATATGGTGTTCTCCATCTAGATCAAGAACGTTGGGAATGGTGGCAATGGAGAAAAAATGCCCACCAAGGGTATGTGGCTTGGACACAATTTGTGGTAGAGATTTATGAACGGTTTGACACTGACACCAACCATTTAGGTCTTTTGACAAAGTTGAAACAATCTAGCATAGTGGAAGACTTTATAACCACTTTTGAGCATTTGGCTTTCCGTATAGAGGGCATGTTTGATGCTTTTTTCTGAGAATGTTTTATTAGTGGCCTCAAGGATGAGATTCGTGCCCATGTCCTCATGGCTCGGCCTTATAGTTGTGTGGAAGCTACTAAAATAGATAAGGAAACACAATAGGTTGTCTCTTCTCAAACCCGAAAACCCTCCTTTTTTCCTCACACTAAACCAGTCACTCCCACTCCTCCTTCTACTCCACTAAAGATCCAGAAATTGACCTGGGAATAAAAGGATGAACGCCAACTCAAAGACCTTTGTTATAATTGTGATGATAAATATTTTCATGGGCACAAGTGTAAGGAATAAAAAAAAATTATGGCCATCTCGGAGGATGTTTTGAAAGACGATGTTGAGGGCCCCCTTTTGGCCGAGTCACCTGAACCCACTGACATGACCCCACCATCCTACCCTCCTGAAGTCGAACCAGTCATTTCCCTGAATGCTCTCACAGGCTTCTATGCTCTCCAAACCCTCAAGCTAATTTGTTACATTAAGCATCAGAAAGTCATCATTCTTGTTGATAGTGGAAGCACCCATAATTTTATTCATCGTTGCATTGCCAAAGAATCTAATTTTTATATATGTGTCGTCAATAATTTTCAAATCATGATTGCAAATGGCGAGTCCACGAAATGTGGGGGGCGTTGTGAAAATGTGTGTCTCCAAATTGGTCAGTACCACATGAAATCTCATATGTTTTCTATCGACATGGACTGTTGTGACATTGTGTTGGGTGCCAAATGGCTAAGGACTTTGGGTCCCATTCTCATGGATTTTAAGGAATTAACCATGCAATTCTACTAGGAGGGCCAACAATATAAGTTCCAAGGCATCATCGTCGGTTCCCAGGAGATCATTAGTTCCCATCGCATGGAAAAGCTGCTAAAAAATGGTCATTCTGGCAATATTGCACAACTCTATGCCATTCAAGCCACTCAGACACCCTCTGTGTCGCAAGACCTCCAATCTATCCTCTCCAAACATCAAGTTGTTTTTTCCAATCCCAATGGACTTCCTCCTTCCCTTGGTGTTCATGATCATTCCATTCCCCTTGTCCCTGGAAGCCTTCCTCCCAATATCCTTCCCTATCGTCATCCCTTTTCCCAGAAAAATCAAATTGAGAAAATTGTTCAAGAATTGCTCACCACAAGTGTTATCCGTCCTAATACGATCCCCTACTCTTCTCATGTGATCATGGTCCTTGAGAAAGAAGGTTCCTTGCGCATGTGTCCTGACTTCAACGCCATCAACAAACTCACCATTAAAGAAAAATTCCCCATTCATGTCATTGATGACCTCTTGGATGAATTGACTGGTGCCCAGTTCTTTACTAAACTTGATCTTCATTCTGGATACCACCATATACATATGAACGAGGTTGACATTCCTAAGACTACATTTTGAACTCATGAGGGCCACTATGAGTTTTTGGTCATGCGTTTTGGCTTGTGTAATGCTCCATCCACTTTCCAAAGCCTCATGAATCATGTCTTCCGTCCTTTTCTCCATCATGATTTTGTCTTAGTTTTCTTTGATGATATCCTCATCTATAGTAAAACCTAGACAACCCATCTCTCTCATGTGGATCGAGTTCTACATCTACTCTCTCAACACCAACTTTTCCTCAAACAATCTAAATGTGCTTTTGGAGCCTCAGAAGTCGAGTACTTGGGTCATCTTATTGGCAAGGCATGTGCCAGGGTGGATCCTAAAAATATTGAAGCTATGCAGGATTGGCCTCGCCCAAAGACTCTATAAAGCTTGCATGGATTTCTAGGTTTAATAGGCTATTATCGCAAGTTTGTTAAGAATTATGGAAATATTGTGGCACCTCTCACTGCTCTCCTTAAAAATAATTCTTTCACTTTGACTCACGCAGCTGCTCAGGCCTTTCAAACCTTGAAGGCGTCCATGTGCACCACTCTAGTCCTAGCCCTTCCTGATTTCACAAAGACCTTTGTCCTGGAATGTGATGCTCCCGGGAGAGGAATTGGAGCAATCCTTATGCAAGAGGGTCGACCTTTGGCCTTTACCAACAAACAAATGTCAGAGCGACATTTGGGAAAATCAATCTATGAAAAGAAAATGTTTGTTATTCTGCATACAATGGATCTTTTGTGCCCTTATCTATTGGGCCAACACTTCCAAATTAAGACAGATCATCAAAGCCTTAAGTATTTTCTGGAACAATGCCCTTCCTCCCCGGAGAAAAAAAAATGGGTGACTAAGCTCTTTGGATACGATTATGAGATCATTTACAAGAAAGGAAAAGACAATGTGGTTGCCCATGCACTTTCCAGAAAATATGAAGATGAAGGGTCCCTTTTTTCCCTCTCCTTCATTGTACCAAATTGGCTCCAATGTGTTTGCCATGAATGGCTGCATGATCCCAAAATTTCACATATGATCCAACGATTGCAGGCCAATTATCCAGTTTCCCTATGGTACTCTTGGCACAATGATGAGCTTCGCTATAAAGGCCATTTGTATTTAAGTAAACATTCACAAATTGAATCCACAGTACTTTCTGAGCTTCATGCTACACCTACAGCTGGGCACTCAGGGTTTACCAACACCTATGGCCAGGTCAAATGTTCTTTTTTCTGGGATGGTATGAAATAGGATGTTCGCAATTTTGTGGCAGAATGTGATGTTTGTCAACGCAACAAGGGAGAAACAGTCAAATCTTCTGGCACACTACAACCAATTCTGATTCCACCTACTATTTGGAGGGATATTTCTATGGATTTTATTGTGGGCTTGCCTAAATTGAGCAATAAATCAGTCATCATGGTGGTAGTTGATCGTCTTTCCAAGTATGCTCTTCAATACCCATTTACAGCCTCCATTATGGCTCAAATTTTCATGGATCAGGTCTTCAAGCTTCATGGCATGCCTGATTCTATTGTTTATGATCGAGACCCAACTTTCACCATCAATTTTTGGCAAGAACTGTTCAAGCTACAAGGTAGCCAATTGCATCTCAACATAGCTTATCATCCCTGGACTGATGGTCAAACTGAAGTTGTCAACGAGTGTTTGGAAACATATTTGAGGTGTTTTGCATCAGAAAGGAAAAATCAGTGGACTCAATAGTTAGCACTAGATGAATGGTGGCATAAAACTTCTTAGCATACAACTACCTGCATGACTCCTTTTGAAGCAGTATATGGAAAAAAAACACCTTCAGTTCTCTCATACCTACCAGGTGTCTCGAAGGTCCAAGCGATTGACCAAATGCTTACAGTTCGAGAGGATATTCTCCGTACCCTCAAAGAGAATTTGTTCATGGCCCAAAATCGCATGACGCAACAGGCATATCAAGGTTGCTCTGAACATCAATTTGCAGAAGGAGACCAGGTGTTTCTTCAACTGCAACCTTATAAGAAAAATTCCCACAAGGCTGACCATTGTCAGAAACTGACGCCCAAATTTTATGGTCCTTAAACCATTATCAAGTGTGTGGGAAATGTGGCCTATCATTTAGCTTTGCTAGACATTATAAGATCCATCTTGTTTTTCATGTTTCCTACTTAAAGAAGGTGATTGGAACTAAGTTCCAAACTCAAACCAACATTTCCGAGTTGGATGAATAAGGTTCCATCTGGTTACATCCACAAGCATTTTTGGACCAGCGTGAGCGTCATCTTCGTCAGCGCACCATCAAAGAAGTGTTAGTTTAGTGGAAAGATACAACTCCAGCAGATGCCACTTGGGAACTAGCTACCATTCTGCAACAATTTCCTCATCTCAAGCCTTGAGGACAAGGTTGTTTTTAAGGGGGATGACATGTTAGGGAACTAATCTGCCTAACCCCTCACGTAGGTAGAATAATATATTTCCATGTAATAAAGGCCAATATTAATCAGGACTAGCAATAAGGAAGTATAAGTCAAATGTAAGAAGACCTAATAGAAGTTTTCGCTTCTAGAAGGATCTTCCTCTAGATCATTCTTTTGGATAGACATATTTAGTATAAATAGGAGTAGAGGGTATGAGAAGTTTTGTCTCGGATATTATTGTAATAGATCTATGCTCTCTTGGATGTTTCCCCCTTGAAGAGGCAAGTGAACATTGTTATCAGTAATCAAAGTGCTCTTTCTGGTGTTATTCTGGTATTATTCTAGTATTGTTTTGATTATATCATTGCTTCTCTGCCATTTCTAGGTAAAATATTTATGTTTTGCATACTATTTTGTATCTGGAATACTACACAATCAATCCTATAATCTATCCTAGTCAGGCTTGTAGTTGGTCTAGGTGATCAACCCTCCATAGTCAAGAACCTTCTATCTCCAATTGGGGTAAAAAATCTGTAAGGCTACCTTGAATTGACACCAAGCTTGTTTGAGCCACTAATCACTGAAACTTTGCCTCCACTTGGGTCCCCATCCCAATCCACTATATTAAAATCCACTCCCACAATCCACTATGTATATGAAAGAGAGATGATCATGCAATCCCAAAGGCAACCCCTCTTAGAATTGAGATTAGCAACATACATTCCACAAAAACCAAGAACTTGATACTAGATCAAGGGAGTGACCTAGACACATTTATCCTCAAGATTAGACCCAAAGGTAATCACAAAACTCTGTAAGGACAAAGAAAGGGTGATCACCACCCTACCACTCCCCTAAAAATGGTATGAAGCCTAAAAATTTCCATTCCAATAGTATTTCATCTTATTTTGAATCTTGAATTAGGTTGACTTTACCTCCTGTAAGAAGACCACATTTGATCGAAATAACAATAACACACATTTCCGAAACTATTTACGATCAAGAATTGTCATCCCTTGCACATTCCAAGACAATTGGGAGAGATTCATTCCAACAGAAAATGAAGTCCTAAACCACTCTATCGATTGGCCATCTCAAATCTCTTATGCATCCAACAATTTAGGGAGTGAATTACCACATCCTCTTAGGATTTTTTCTGTTGCTATGGACTTGAAGCACTAGTCGGTTTATCTATGTGAGAGGTGAAGTAAATCTCTTTCCACTTATGAGACTTAAATTTTCAAATGTGCTCAATATCCATACTATTGGACCCCTCATGCACGTCAATTCCCTTACCATCAAGGACATAAGATTGAGTCGCACCAAGTTTCCCTATCACTAAGGAATTACTAGGAATCAAAAATTAAACCATTTGATCACCATAATGTTGGGAAATACTAATATTGGAAATATAAGAACGAATTGCACCAACAACTGAAACCCTAGAGCATCAACCACTAAGGCCTCGAAAGAAACCACTTTCCACAATGCCACCTACTCTTAATCATGTGCCACCACTTGAGGTACCACCTCCTATAGAACCTAAACCCCTTAAAGAACCACCACCACCTGGATTTGAATCCATAGAGAAACAACCCACACTTTACCCCAATAAATAAGAGTCAAAGCTACACTGATACCTCCAAACTCCTTGAGGTTATTCTTGCGAAGAGGGAAATCGCAAATCAAATGACCCTGAGCTTGGCAAGCAAAGAAATAATTTGGAAATTCAAGACACCAAATTTTTTGTTGTTTGACTCCATCAATAATGCATATTGAAATGTACAGGGGAAGCTTCCACTTCAATTCAACCTCCACACACACATGCAGGTTGGCTCTTAATTAATTACATCAACCATTAGGAATGAGAACTTTACAAAATATTTGTGCAAACAGATCAACAAATAGGCACATAACAACTGGAAGGGTGGTGAATTCTAACCAAAGAGAAAAATTAGCTTGACCATAGTCTTCTAGATTAAAATCCACCCTCCATAACTAAACATAAGCAAGGGACCCAACAACATTCCAATTACCATAATGTAACACCTAGCAAGTTGCAACATTCAAGTTAAACAAAAGGCATACATATTTTGAACCCGTGCCCTAGTCAGAGTTCAATGGAATACCCTTGGCCTCCTAGTTCAATATACGCTAATGATTGGAAGCCTCGTCATCCATAATGTGGCTTAAAAAGATCAAAATGACTCCCCTAGTCTTCAAATGCATATGGCCCTCAAAATATAGTTTGTTTTTTTTTAGAAAGAACTTGAAGTCATTAGGTTCAAGAGGAGGTAGAACATCATGTTTACTTGAAGGTTATAAGTGGATATTGGTGTCCTCAGGCACAAGCTCCACATGAGGCTAATTTGGTTTCTCATTAGAAGCTAACTTCTCTTCTCCCTTCACCAAGTCCTTCCCCACAACCACCACAATCATATCCCCATTTGACACTAGAAGCCCTGAACCCTCTGCATGATCAAGTACTATTCTAAATAAAGAGGCTCATCCATAGGTATTGAGCTTACCATAGTATGAGAATCTGCACTTAGATAGATCACAAGCTCACCACCCATGGTGCTCACATTGTCTTCTACAACAAGAATAGAGGAATCATTCTCAACACCAGAGTATATGGCATTCAAGGAGCGCACCACAACCTACACTATGCTCTCGTTCTTAGTAAGATTTAGAGGAATATAAACAAGGAGACAATGCTTCCTTAAGTGACTTTGAATTTTGTACGCATTATCAAATCTAGGAACTCTTATATGTCCACAACCTGCAATTTCATCATTCCTATTGGCATTTGAAAACCATTTGATAATTACTAGCATGACCCACCATAAAAACAGGCTAACTTATAGTTGAACTAGTAATAGCATGGATTACATCCATGTGTGTATGAATCACATTCATGCATGTATGGATCATGTTTGTAAAGTGCAGTTGTAGGTTTCCTCCAATACCCAACCCTTTCTCTCCTTCATGGTTTCCCTTTATCAAAAAATTCCTTGCAAAAGATTAAGTAAAACTACTAAAAACCCCCACCTATAGTTGTCTCGGTTGTATCTTCATCCAGTGTTGTTGCATAGCTCTCCCATGCACCCATACAACCCTCCATATTCCCATGAATCCCCCTATGACCGCTTCCTACCATCACATCCTTCAAGTCCCAAATTAAATATATCGAAATATGATTTCCTGTTCATAATCAAATATGACTTCTTTTAACGATTTTATTGTTTAAAATATTTATGTAAAAAGGATATATCTTACGTAAGTATCAATCAAAATATTTCTTGTAATAGTTAGAGTGTTTAAGATATTTATGTAAAAAGGTTATTTCTTAGATAAGTGTAATTGAAATAGGTATTTGGCATGACATGAAATTGAAATAGAGTTCCTATTTCTTGGATCCATGTATGGATCTAAGGTAGGGTGCTTAAGGAAAGCACATCACCCCTCTGATAACTATCATGGGATATTGGATTTCTTTGGGAAATAGGGGACAAGCTAAAACTAACTTTTGGTCTTGGAGTATGACATTAAACTACTTTTGATTAGCTAAGAGCTTGTCTTCCTTGGATGTAAGGAAATAGGTTAACGACCCAAGACCTAGAGGCATTTGGTAGGAGTAGAAGTTTACCCCCTTATGGACCATCAACATGTTTTTTAGGTGGTTGAGTTTTATCTACACACAATGATGCAATGGCACATTGAGGTCTTGAGATTGTATCAATAGGTTAGGTAGGTAGCCTTGAGTAATGTAACCTTTTTTTTTCACAAAAAGCAAAAAATGATGCATATGGGAGAAAGCAACTTACATCATAACACCTTTTTTCACCAAGTTTCAAATTGTCTTAGAGGCCAAGTTTTTCACAATGTTCATTTTCATTTTGGGTGGTTTGACTTTGTTTCTCATGGTAGAGACTAATTATAACATATCTTGTGATTTTTTGTGTTGAAAGACACTTCCATAGCCCAATATGATAGATATGTTGTCACATGGACAACACTTACGTCATCATATGTCATCTTGAAAAAAATATATAACACTTAAAAGAAATAATAATAGTAATATTGTACGTTAGTCAAATAATATATGAAAGAGAGAGATTTGATATTTACACATAATATAGAAACTGCTATATAGAGAGATAAAAAGAGAGATATTGGATTTATACATAAATAAAAATACTATAGATATTATATTTACATTGAAATATAGTTACATCGCATATATAAATACCTTAGCAATAATCAAAATTGTATTTTATTTATCCATATATCTGTAAGTTGTGATTTGTGAGTTCTACAAAGTTGAATAAGATTATAACCAACCTATATCCATTTTAAATGATAAAAAAAAAATTACACCTCAAAGGATTTGATCCCTCTTGGCATTTGATAGATTTGGGGTTAACATGGATTTACTTTGGTGTATATGTAAGTGATATGATAAGGAGTCCAAATCATAAGAACTCTTCATTTTATCTATTTTTTGTTTATTGAAAATATATAGTAAATGTTTTTTCCTATTTAGTAATCTTTACGGTTTTGAGATCATAAATTCATCATGAATACCATATATGTATTTCATATTTTATCAAAAAAAGTTAATAAATTTTAGATGAAGTTGTTAGATACTCTTATATCTAAATACATTCAAAACCTCTTGTCCTGCTACATCATTATTCTAACAAATAGGAAGAGATACATAAGCTTTATTAGCTTTTAGGAGCACTTAGACATTGAATCTCTTTTATAAACTAAAGTTCAAGGTTTGCTCAAGACACAAGTTTATTGTGATGTACTACTCACCTTTTTCAGCCTCAAATGTCAAAATAAATCCCTCACATTTTCCCTAGTAGATCTTGTATCTCTTCCATCCTATTTTTTGCTAACTCTTTCTCGATCAAAACCTTTAAGTATTTACTTTCTCTCTTTGAAATTACTCTAAATCTCTACTCTAGGAAATAGTATATTTTTTTAAGTCAAAAGACAGTGATACTTTTTTAAGTCAAAAGATAATGACTTTCTATTAGTTATATTAGTTACATTTGGTGCATTAACATTTACCTATAATTAAAAAAAAAATGAAATTTTAAAATATTAAATAATATATTGTGAAAATCAAAATAATTTTTTATTTTTATTTTTAAAATTCAATGATCGTGTTTTTTAATCGGAGTAGAGGGATTGTGATGGGACTTACATGCCTGGTCATGAATTGTAATTTGTCAAACACCAAAAATATTGGAGTTTTGAATTGAATGAGTTAACAATGTGTGTACATAAGGCATGGGTTTTTGTAATGCACTGAAGGCACGTGCATGTTGGAGTAGCCCATTACAACTAAATGTTGAATTTTAAATTCAATGAATTGTGCGTCTGTGTACAAGAGGAATGGGTGTTTGTAATGCATTGAGGGCACATGTAGGTTTTACTTGGAGCAGCCCACCATTGTCAAATGTTGTGAGAATTGAGCTTCAAATACAAATTTTATTGAAATTCCAAGATCAAGTAAATGAAACAAAATCCAAATTTGAAATATATAAAGCATTTCCAACAACGGTTGCACTAATGGGGAGACTTAGAGGAAGCAAGATCACATTTTGAAAGCTTAAAAGGCCATGTTGGTATTCTCCAATTGCAATTGCAGAGTTGAGATCCTTGCTTGCATTTCTCTATTTCAAAACAATCATCCTCTACTGCTCAGTCTCAAGGTAAAACCCATTTGTCCAAATCTATAAGGATTGCAATTTGTAAACCTCAAATAAGTCTAATTCATTTTAAAACTACATTTTTATTGAAAAATACATGGAAATGCGTAATACCTAGTTTTTATATTAGCTTTTTATAAAATGTATAATAAAATGTATAATATGGATTTAATTTTAAGAGGTAAAAGTAGATTTTCCTATTAGCTTTCTATAAAATGTGTAATATGGATTTAACTTTAAGAGGTAAAAGTAAATTTTCCCATTTTGAACAGAGGCATAAATTTAATAAAGATTGATTTTTAATCTTGTATTTGAGAAATGATACAATGTGGCATTAGAAATGCGCTAGTTTTCATGATTTTAATTCTACTACGAATTGTGCTACATGAGAGAGATGGGTTTTCATGGTTTTAGTCCTACCATGAACTGTTTGTTTGTATTTGAAGAAGGAAAATTGGAGGTGGTCATGGATATTGCTATTCATATAAGGAGTTGTTACTTTTGGACTCGATACTTGGCAACTTTTCAAATGTTAAAGAAAGCTATGAATAGTGTTGGGTATCTTTGGTTATGGAGGAATTGATGCCCTTTAGTATAATTGTTTTTGGGTTGTATTTTCCAAATGTTGATTGTGGGTTCAATCTTGGGTTGATTATCTTTAGTATGCATAAAATCCAGGTGCCAATGACAATGACATTCTACATTTGATCATGGGGAGATGATATGAGAACACAACAAAAGCAGTTAGAGAACCAAATAATAAAAGAAGTGTGTCTCTTAAACTATGTGCTTCTTTTTGTTTCTTCCTTTGTGTAGTCGTATCAGGGTCTAAGGCCTCAATCATGTTGGAAGTTGGAACGATTTGGGTAATTATCTTAGTGCTAATGTATGAAGCTTTGTCTTTTTGATGGGTGCTTTCCTGCATTCATTTGATGCTAATTTTGCAACAGATGGAGCTCATTAAGCACATGCAAAGACATTAGAGTAATATTTTTTCCACTAACTAGTGTTTCTCCCTCGTGAGAAACATTTGATACCCAATTAAAGGAGTAATATTTTTTCCACTAACTAGTGTCTCGTGAGAAACATTTGATACCCAATTAAAGGCAAAAATAATCTCTTTAGAGTTAAAGAAGACGGTTTAGAAGTTGTTTATGGTGAAAGTAAACCAATTTAGATTGTTCCTCATTTGAGGAGTGTTTATAGAATTACAAAGAATGGGTAGTATGTCATGACTCTGCTCATGCTTGTACAAAAGAACGGAAGGTAGGTAATATAATCTACTAGATATGCAACATTCACTTCCTTTTATACAGCGCTCACGTTGGACTATTAGATTTATTTTTCATGATTTTCATAGGTCGACAAAACTACATTTTGATATGTTTGTCATTGCGTCCTCTAAAAGAACACAATCATATGGAATGGATTGTGTTTTTTCTATTTATGTATATGTATCAAGTTGGATTTAATTTGGAAAACATGGCAAAAATTTTATATGTATTGCATATATACAATAATGTGTTTACTTTGAACCCACCAATAGAGATTTTATACTTACATTATTTTGTGACATAAATAAGTAATACTTTTTTATAGAATTTTGATTTATAGTGTTTGCATAAGGCTCAGTTAAATTCCATCTTCCTATTATATGAAGATGGATTTTTTCAATTTTTTTTTGGTAAATAAAAGAGAAAAATATATATTACCTTAAAATCATCAAAATAGTACATTGTTCTTTGCTTGCCACTTGTTCCGTCACATCAGGGAAACCATAACAGGTGGCTTACAAAAACACTTGGAAACCATAATTGTATTTTAAGAGTTCAACGTGACAAATGTCATACTACATACATAAGACATGTATGGTGTCATGCACCAGAGAACATATCTACTATGGATATAGTCATAGATCAGAAAATTTAACAAAACTGGAAAAAAAAAAATGAAGTCGGTTCCTGATATGCAAAAAGAGACGTAGGTGAAGACGAACCTTTGTCTGCAGGTCAGACAACGAGTTTTCTCTGGGACATCTAACAAGCTGTCGATCTGGAGGTCCATGCGTCGACTGAGAGTGCATTGATTCTAAGTTTGGTCCTCTAGGGCTCGTCGCATATCAAAGATCAATTGAAGGTGGTCGTCTGAAAAGCGATGAGGATTGGGCAGAGGCTGCTCAATCTTCCCATCCATGTCCGCGAGAGGAGTTGTATCCATATAAAAAAAAATTGGTGGAGTTTCTTCCATGTCCATCCCAGGGGTAGTGTTCAAGATATCCACTTTGTCAACCAGTTGGGGGGGATTTCTTCCTCCACCATGTAGCTTCCTTGCTCCAGAGGTCGGGCGTGGGGCTTGATGATGATGCTAGGTTCAAGTGGGGCTTCCAAAGGCTGCAACTCAAGAGGAGGAATTTCTTCATCCACCGGGCAACTTTCATAATCATGCATGGTTTCAAAAAGGGGTGGAGGAGAGTGTGGGGCGTGAGGGGACGATGGAGGAGTCTTAGTCCAATTTTGGCCCCTTCCAGGGGAGCTGGTCGGAGGGGGTGGTTGCGAGGGGTCAAGGCAATTGTGTCACATGATAAAGTTGAAGTACATTGGCCCTCTTTTGGGTTTGCCATGCTCTATGGGCATGGTTGATGGATTGCAGCAGAAATTGGGGCAGTGAGGCGAAAATCGGGCTAGAGGAGCAGCGTTGTTAAAATGGAGGCTGAGAGAGGTGACTAGCAGAGGTAAGGAGGCTACGGGAGAATGTCCACAGCAGGAAGACGCGGAAAACAGAAAGAACCAGAGAGCCAACTAAATATGGAGAATGACGGAATGCCCAGGGTCTCTTACCTTCATAGAGGTTGGCAGAATGATAGTGGGGGGCACCATGAAAGCCGAAGTGACACCAACTGAGGACGAGTACCTTTTTCAGTACTCCAGAGTTGGTTCGCGTGAGGAGCCATTAACTTCCCAAAGGTGGAGCAACGCACTACCATTACTGCAGCACAGAAGCTTGTCATTCAAATGGTATGGGGTTTGGATAACGATTGAGGGTAATACCTCCCCTAGTTACATGCGCACCAACGATCTTCAGCTAACCAACTATCACCCCATCCAAAGATGAATGTTTTCATTTTACAAACACTTGTTGTTATAAATTTTGTATTATTACATGAATAATATTCACTTTATATCCCTAACCCTAAAATTCCTATAGCACATAGTTACTAAATGAAGAACTCATAGTTATCTTACTAAATGAAGAACTCATAGTTACTAAATGGTTACTAAATGAAGAACTCATAGTTATCTTACTAAATGAAGAACTCATAGTTACTAAATGGATAACTAATGGAGAAATTCTAGATGGAATCGCTTTCTTGAAATAATGAAAGGACACACTCCATAGTTTGAGGCAAAATAAGTTAAAGATCTATTAGTGAGATTTAAATAATATTATAACTTTAGTGGCATTATTTCATTGTATTTTGATATATTTTCTTAAAATGATGAAAATAAATATAATATAAATGTTGTTTTAGTCTCTCGTGTTTGTATGAAAGCATTATGAATGTTTTTGTGTTGGTTTAAAATATTTCATATAACATTTCATACATAAAGTTTTGATATCCATCGTTGTTCTATAAGTTTTTGGCTTCATATTGTCACAACTTAATTTGGTTAGATATACTCTATTATCAAATTGATTATTAAATTATTATTTTTATTTATTTATTTATTTTTATTTTTTATATTAAATTATTATTTTTATTTATTTATTTATTTTTGTTTTTTATAAGATTTTGAGAAAAATATCAATACCATTATTTTATTATTTTATAGCTTAATCTAATTACTTTTATGGCTTAATTTAATTGAATTTTATGATTTTGCATTTTTAGTTAGTTTCTTCTTTAGTTATTTTCTTCTTTTACAAATTTTTTGAAAAAATATCATTAAATTATTTTAAAAGTTTTTGGCTTCATATTTTCACAACTTAATCTTTTCACAACTTAATCTTGTTAAATATACTCTACTACCAAATTAATTATTAAATTATTTTCTTTTTTTCCTTTTAAAAAATTTTGGGAAAAATATCATTACTTTTATTGCTTAATTTAATTGAATTACTTGATTATTGCATTTTTTTTTCATTTAGTTCCCTCTTTAAAAGTCAGTTTCTCCTTCTTTTTTTTTACAAGATTTTTGGAAAAATACCATTAACATTAACTTTATTGCTTAATTTAATTGGATTATATAATTCTTACATTTTTATATTTAATCATCTTTTAATGGTCGTCTCAAATTTGATATATAAGCTTTAACTTTCTCCATATTTAAAAGAATTTCTAACAAGTAATGAAATACTTGAAATAGTATGAACTTACCAGTAATTTTATTTAAAAACTAATCCTTGGACCATCTTCTTTAAAACTAATACCTCTTGTTAATCTATGTTTCTTATTCTTTTATATATATATATATATATGAAAAACACATAATACAAGTTATTCAATACATAAATATTGTTGTTAATGAAAAGCACATAATACATGGTATTCCTTTAGGGTACTAATTGTTGAAAAATGTGAATGTTTTCATGAACTTATGTTTGTCACAAGTTCCATGTTCTATAAATAGTTGGTAATGGTCAAATCTATCTAATTTGGATATGGATAGTGTACAATTTTTAAATATTTGCAATTTTCAAGTATTTTTGTATCTTTTATGTAGGCAAGAGAACACATATTTATGAATTTTATTTAAAGACTAATCCTTGGACAAACTTCTTTAGAACTAATACCTCTTGTTAATATATATATATGAAAAACACATAATACAAGTTATTCAATACATAAATATTGAATGAAAAGCACATAATACATGGTATTCCTTTTAGGGCACTAATTGTTGAAAAATGTGAATGTTTTCATGAACTTATGTTTGTCACAAGTTCCATGTTCTATAAATAGTTGTTAATGGTCAAATCTATCTAATTTGGATATGGATAGTGTATAGTTTTTAAATATTTGCAATTTTCAAGTATTTTTGTATCTTGTATGTAGGCATGAGAACACATATTTATGAATATTGTCGATAAGCCTTTAGTTTAGTTTTTTCAAGGAGTTTTCTTTGAAGAAAAATCCTCTGCAGCAATGGTAAAAACATATAGGGCACTAAAAGTCAAGAAGTCACGAGCACACCACGTTCATGGGTTATTATGAGGCATAGTCTACTTTTTTATATTGGCCCAAGACAAAGGGAGATTCTAGGCAGAGTGCCTCTTTACTTTACTTAAGATTGCAACACTAGTCATAGGATTGGGAAAGAGTAATTATACACATTGAGTGTTTTCATACATGTNAGTACACCAAATGTAAAAAGACCCATAATATCTTGTTGTAGAAAGAATGCAAAAGACTTAGAGTCTATATTATGACTTGAGATAAAAGAATAACAATTTAAGTAGCAAAATTTTTAACTTTGTTGTCTATCTACAACTCAAGCACTTCATAGAACAAATAGGCTATACTAAATATTGATAATCATAAAATATTCAATATTAAATTGCACAAAACTTTCCAAAAGTAAGAAGATAGAAAGAAAAAAGAATGCGGGGTGGAAGGAGCATGTGGGGCTCTTCAAGACACTAAAGGAAACATAGATTTATCCTATGAGTGGAGTATAAGGGTGGCATCCAATAACCAAGCAAAAACTTACGTGCTTCTACAAGGAATATCTTTAGCCAATACTCAAGGCATTCACACTCTCATACTCCTAGGAGACTCCAAAGTAATAATTAGGAATGCAAAGCTTTAAACACTCCCAAATAACACTCAAGTGCAATCCATTTTTCTAAGAATCCATCAAGAAATAAAGACCTTCAACAAGATTAAATTCTTCCATGTCCTTCGATCAAACAACATGAGGGCAAGTCATCTTGCAAATCAAGCTATTCAACATCCACCTGGTGCCATCATGGTCAACGAGAACCTCTCCTTTTCTCCTATCCCATGACCCTCTCTCAAACTCAAAAGCATAAAAAAAGGGGGCCTTTTTTCCCATCAAGACCCCCATATGGTAATAAACTCTTGGATTGACGACACAATACAAACAAAGAATATCTCCAGCAAATAGTTATACATGAGGAATCCACATGCAGAGATTGCAGCTCCACATGCAAACCAATCATTGCCCCTTGGCTGCTTGAAATACTCTAGTGCCTCGTCCTCTTATCTCCCACACTCTCCATTACTCTTGATGATTCGGATTTATGTAGGAACTCAATGAAATACAGAAATACACATAAACACATAGATGCAGTGGAAATAAGACTTCATTTCATTAATAACAAATGACTGAAATATGCTTACAGACAGAATGGAAATAAACTAGCTAGGGCGCTGGTAGCTTATCTCTGAGAAGAGATGTGGCGGCTATTGGCCTCTGAACTCTGTTACAATGAGGCTCGAAGGCCTATTATTATTGAGAAACAATGGAAAACCCTAAACATCCAAAGACCTAACCCTAGAAGCTGAAACGCCAAGACTATGGGCCCCGTTTGGGTAAGTTGGTACATCAACTTCCCGGGGACGTAACTTTGGCATACGATCTCTGTTTGACGTGTTCCATACCTAGTCAAAAAGATCTATCCGAGGACTACAACTTAACTCATGTTGCTCCCCGTTTTCCCAAAAAATGTCGTTTAAGGCCTCAAAACGGCTCCGGAAGTTCAGGACCCGAAAAATTGCTAAAAATAGTAAACTGTGAGGAAACTGAAAAACTGAAAGAAGCAATGGTGGGGATCCAAGTGGAATAGGTGGGTGGCCATCAATATCCACCTAGATCATTCCTCCCCCCTTAGGAAGCAATGGTCCCCATTGCGTTGAGTTCTTCCATGAGATGAGGAAACTTCTGTTGAACTTGGTCCCTGGTGAGCCACTTGCCATGGTGAAGGAGTTGGCCTGCTTTGACAACTCGATATAGCGGTATCCTGTGTTTTCGGGTGTGCTTGATCTGTGTATCCACGATCTGATCAGTTCTGGCTTGTTCCATGCAGTCTGGATTTAACTATGTTGGTGTGAGTTGTTCTGCCATGTTGGATGTGTCTAGTAGAGGTGGAAAGTAGGGCCGAAGGCGGTCCACATTGAACACTAGGTGTAGAACAAGGAATGGTGGAATGCTGAGCTCAAAGGCATTTTCCCCTACAGCCTTGGTGAGGGTGTACGACCCATATCGGAGTGGACGAAGCTTGTGGTGGGGTCCATGGAGGCGCTCCTTTTGCAAATGCAGCCACACTTTGTCGCCCACTTGGAAGTTGTGTGGCACCCGATGTTGATCATGTCGCTGCTTGTACTTAGTATTGGCTATGTCCAAGATGTCATGAACCTGTTGGCGGATGTGTTGAATGTGCTCAATGAAGTTGTTTGCCTTGTAAGCCTCAGACTGGACATGAGTTGAATCTTCCTGAGTAGCCACAAATGGCATGGCTATGTCAATGGGACATAGTGG
>SNQJ01S0167955.1:26973-41339 GCA_010110895.2 Picea sitchensis
TTTTTTCATCTCTTTTATTCTTAAGAAAGTTCAATTCTTCCTTTTGTAGTTTTAAGCTCTTCCATAAATATGCTATTATAGCTTATTTTTCTCTCACAGATTCTTCTAGATGAAAAATAGTATTATCTAAAGAATCTTCATCAGCTAGATGTGCTTCCTTCATAGGTTCTATAAATCTAACTGTACTTTTTTCTCTGCTAGTTTTAGTCTGTGGTGGAATAAAATCAGAATCTTTAGGAGTATAATTATGAATATTCACCACGCTTGGCTGCTGAAGCTTAGTGATTTGGGCAGAGAGGAGAGAAAGATGAGAAGTATACCATCAGGAGAGCTGAAATTGTTCGGGTGTGAGGGTGGACAATTTATCTAGAAGGACGGACTTTTGTTGGAGAAGGTATGGTAGGTCTGAGGTAGGAGACATCATCTTGATATCGAGGAAATTCAAATTTTCTGTTATCTATGACGTATCTGAATCAGAATCAAAATCATCTGTGCATTCATCTTGGTCAGGTTCAGGGGGTGGAGACTCATCATTATCAGTAAGTGAAAGATATTCACCATCTGAACGGGCATCAACCAATTCCCATTCTGAAGGATCATAACCAGTTTGGAATAGATCCATAATTTTTGTTTGGAATTTAGTCTTTTTCCACAGAGGACACTGAGAAGCCCAGTGGCTAGGATTTTTTCAAATAAAGCAAGAAGATTGCTTAGCTTCGTAATTCTGGGCCTTCACTTAAAATAGGCTTTTCTCATTGGAGGATTGTCTCTGGAGAACCTTTTAGGAAATTTCTTTGTAAATCTACGTGGTTTTTGTTTGCATTTGAAACAACCACAATCCTTTTTGCATGAGTATTTTTTGAATTTCTTAGATTTACAACCAAAATGATAGGTTTCAACAAATATATCACAGATATTTGGGTCAAACCCTAATTGATTCTTCACAGACTTGTTTTGTGTTCTGCGAAGACACTCTTTTTGGAGGGTTGTAACCACATGTTCATGTAACCCTGCTAGAGATAATTGTTCTAGACCAATATCTACATCTTCAATATGTTCTCTAACAAGGTCAGGTATTTGTCCAGGCATTGCCGAGACATATTTTTGTAGGTAGGCAACATTATCTGGGTTGGGAGATCTATACAACAGATCTTGCATAGTGCACAAGAATTCTGGCAGCTGTGAAATATGACATAGACGATGATTCATAAATAAATCCGCATAGTGGTTAGAATCTATTTTAGCGCTTCCATAGAATTCATGTACAACATCTTTGATAAGCTCTTCAATAGGATTATCATGATTCATGATTTTTAGCTTATCTTCTTCATTAACTCTATCCCACCAGAGGCCTAAATTTCCAGTGAATCCCCAAGTTAACCTTAAGGCTAACTCATTCCAAGTTACTCTATTCTTGAAGATCATCTTTTGGGTTTTTGCCCATGCCTGCCATTTCTGAAATATCATCATCATTTCATTTTTTGATCTGCAGTTAATGTTACTTATAGGTACAGACTCTATGTTTTCTCTACTGAACGAGGCATATTCATTAGAGTTGGCTGGATCATAAGGGACTTTCTTACTGGATCCATACTTAGCATGACACCATTTTTCCCACGCGGATTGGAAAGCATTCCCTCCTGCGTCATCATCTAAGGAACGAGGTGCATGAGTAGTGGAACTTTTTGCTTCTTCTATCCCTTTAATGTATGGAACTAGGGATATAGTTGTTTGTTGTGCTTTCAGGATTTCTTCTTTCAAAGAATATGATTGGCCTTTCACTAACTCTATCTTCTCAATAGCCATGATTAAGACTTCAACAATTCTTGCTAAAACTGGATTAGGGACTCCAGTAGCTAACTGTTTTAGAGTCAGTTGTTTTGGTTCACCTTTGCTAGATGAAGAAGCACCAAACCAATGGTAAGAAGCATGTTTTTCTAAATCATCAAATTTAATAGGAGAAGAGGATTCTTGCTCCTGCTCTAAAGAATCTTTCAAACTTTGAACTGCAGTCTGAATTGTTTCTAGCTTATCAAGAATCTGGACAAGGGTAGCCTTTAAATGTTCTTGACTATGCTCCAAGTTATCTATTTCATAGTGTAAACCATTCATATGTATTTTTGTTTGTATTACATCTTGAGCTATATCATCAATGTTCTGAGCTAGACATACAGACTGGTAATTTGCATAATTCTGCAATCTCACAATATCTTGAGATTTTTCTGCCTCTACTTTTCTATACTGGATAAAATCTAAATCTGCTACAAGGTTATTTTTGAATGAGGGAGTATGATTCCCAGGTCCTAGATTTCTTTGAGGAAGTGTTGTATTTTTATCCTTATCTCCTCTGGGTAATGGATTGGTCATCATTTTAATCAGGGGGACTGCAATATCTAGACATTCAGGACAATTGGAATGATGACCATTATGTTCAGATTTAGACTGAAATGTCCTAAAAGTCTTTGGAGCAGACGACACATGGGTTATGCTGGGTTCTTCAGATAGGTTAGAAGATTTTTCTTGAGTAGGGATTTTCTTTTGACAAAAGTAACAGTTTTTGGATCCCTTTTGGTGTGTTAACAAATGATCATCTAAAGCAGATCTGTTGGGTTTGGGAGAATATACATGGGCTTTAGAGAAAGAAGTTGAAGAGGATAAAGATCTTGCAGAGGAATAAGATTTTCTAGGTGCAACCTCAGAGATGTTTGCAGATAGTGAAGACATTTTTCTTTCTAGATCTTGGATTCTTGTGCTCTGGGATCTTCCTATTTTCAATACATTTATTCTGAAAGAATTGGGTTAAATTTTTAATTCCTGAGCCATAGGGGGAGTGATTCTGGATGAAATAGGCTCATAGTCTATTGAACATTCTTCAACTGCAGAAAGATTAGCAAAACCTAATGTAAGAGGGGAGACATTGCCGGGACCAACCACCATGCTTTCTGAGGTAGCGCGTTGGAGTAATTTAGGATTAAGTGCTGGCATTGTTGTGGAGAAAAAACATAGACAAGTGGTTGTATGCAGCTGGGCAATATCAGAAGCTTCAGCCATGTCAAAACCTGAGAACTGGACATAGGCTTGTAGAAGAGTAGAAATATAAGGTTCGGTGAGAGACACTTGAAATCTGGGAAGGGAAGATGACCAAATAGGGCCATTATGTAAGGGAGCTTGAAATCCAGAGATTAGAGCATCTGAGAAATGATTATGCTGAGAATCTATTATACAATTAAGAATAGAGGTATTAAGGCTAGGTCAGACTAAAGGATTAATTTCGAACTGTATTAAACCAAGATGGGCATATTTAAAGCCATGTTCAAGACCCCAATCTATATCAGATTGTTGTATTAAAGGAATTTGATAGACATATTGCCCAAGGGACAAAGGCACATTATGAGAACAATAATGGATGAGTCTGGAGGCACGAAATTTAAACATAGGTAAATCATATATTTTAGACGGTTCTATTTCTGGAATACTTTAGTTAACATCGGGCTCATATTCTTGAGCAACTAGTCTAGTATTATAAAGAGACGTAGATGAAGAAGACTGACTTAAGAAATGTTTGTACCATTTACTAGGCTTATACTTAACATCTGCTGAAAGATCATAAGAAGATTTTCTGTTCTACGAAGCCATCATCTACTACTGCAACATCTGACAATATACTTAAGATTACAGGCAAGTAAATATAGTAAGTGGTAAGATCGAACTTACTATGGGAAAAGGACTATGCAACACTCCACGCCTTCCTTCGACTTTAATGGTTGTCTTACTGTCCTACAACAACTGTTGGAGACCATAGTTAAATGATCACTTCACTCACCATGTAGCATTTACACATCTTGTAATCATATATTCCAGACACAAGGCTCGTATCAGATAAAATTCACTTCAAGCAAACTTCTTTATTCGAGGATGAAGATAATAACGAGGAAGAAGATCATGATTATGAATATTAGGAGCAGGTGGCTCATGTAGTCGATGTGTAGACGAAGAATTTGAAGAGGTTGATCATCCAAATGTAGGAGACAACGATCTCATTGACGATATCGATAACTATAGTAGTAAAAATGACATTGATGATGATGTTGATATGAATGATCCTTTCACCAATATCAATTTTGAACCAGATCCTGATACAGATGTTGAACTGGATGAAGAAGAAGATGATTGATATTTAATTCATGTTGAAAAGAAGAGGTATGTGGTTCATGTAGTCGATGTGTAGACGAAGAATTTGAAGAGGTTGATCATCCAAATGTAGAGACAACGATCTCATTGACGATATCGATAACTATAGTAGTAAAATGACATTGATGATGATGTTGATATGAATGATCCTTTTCACCAAATATCAATTTTGAACCAGATCCCGATACAGATGTTGAGCTCGATGAAGAAGAAGATGATTGATATTTAATTCATGTTGAAAGAAGAGGTATGTGTTTATATCTTTTTATGATCTTATATGTTTTTATATTGTGTAATATAGTATATGATGCATGTTCTTTATAATTTCAAATTAGGTAATATGGGGAAATTGAGAGGATGTGGGCATAACTAGAGCTTCCACCTTCATGTGGTTGTCTCCCCTGCTTAGTAGAGAATGACTATTCTCAAAACCAAGAGGAGCTCTCCAAGATCACTTTAATCATACCAACCATGTAGTTATGTCCATCATCAATTGTTAGGAAACATTTGTTAAAAAATTGTATAGGTTAATTTCAAAAGGAAACAAGGGACTTCAATTAATTCATACTTTCCAACCTTTGTTTCATAAGTGAGATATGTTGCGTCTTTATCTTCTAAATATTCCTATAAACATTTTTATATTATTGGAAATAAGACTTGAATTGTTTTCTAAGCTCAATTGAGAAGAGAAAGGATTATTTGATCCAATCAATTGAATTCTAAAGAACACTATGATTGTTCAATAAGATCAATATCATATCATAATTTTGATATGGAACTTCTAATATTGATATGACACAATAAATTCTTGCAAAACATGTAAACAACTACAACTTGGGAAACCTGGAAAATATAACATTCCTTTCCACATTGAGGGGCATCAATAAAGGTTGTCCTTCGATACTCATTTTGTTTTAGTTGCAAAGTTTTATCATAAAATATGCCTAAGCATCTCAAATTTCATGGCAATGTTATGTGTGGAACTAGCTAAGGGAGTCAAATAAAAATTAAAACCCGCCAATCATTTGCAATTTTGTGGTGTTTCTATTCATTTAAAGTATCCATGCACCTTCACAAGTAAAAATACCAAGGAGGCTCGAATAGATCTCTAAATGTCCCATTTTCAAATTATTTATGGACAAAACCCAAAAATTAATGGATTTACTTGATCTCTTTAATGGAACACATGTTAACAAAGGTATAGAAAATTTTATGGAACACATTAAAATATGCAGCAGTATGTGAAGCAAACATTGTGGGAGAAAAATGAATCATATAATATTAAAGGTGATCATCATAGAAGAGTAATAGAATTTTAGGTTGGAAAGTTGGATATGCTTCATCAATGGAAAGAAATATACCCTCAAGGTACCTATAATAAATTGAATCACGCGGAAATTGTCCCATATTCAACATAGCAGCTCTATATCTTTATCACCCAAAAGTGCATAATGTGACAAAACCAATTACCAAAGAAAAAAAGAGAATGGATTAAGCACGTTGTTGACACAAACAATCGAGCCAAACATATAAAATCTATTTAGTAAAATGGAAGGGTATGAAAAAGCCATAGAAAACATGAATTAATAAAGAGTAGGTATCTGGATTTAACAAAATTGTTTCTCCCATTAACTCTCCAAATGGCTTAAAATTGTGTAGCCCATGCTCTATTGGGGCCCCAAAATTTCCTTGTTTTTTCAAGTGTTTTGGTAGGTCCACATGGTTTTAACTTTGAAAGCATTTTGTGTATGTGTGAAGATGATTTGGATAAAAGGGCTTGAATAATTTCCTAGCGAAGTTGCTCCAACATATCAATGTTGTTCTCTCACCTCCTCATCCGTGTTCAAATCCAAAATGATATTTTGTCTTATTGTGATAAGGCTATAAGGGTAGATTCCCCTTAGGAGTGGGACCCCTATGAGATGTGTCTCTTTGAACTCTTGACTCCCTTGTTATGTCATGTTTATTTCTATGCATTGGTTTCTTGCAAGTTGTTGGCACTAACTAAGGGTTATAAAGGGAGCTAGCTAGATTTGAACTTGTGTCTCATCTAGGTAATTATCCAGGGAAATTACAAATTCCTAGCTATAAAAAAAAAAAACACTCTAAATGCCTAACCCACCAACCATTAACCTAATTATACCCATAACCACTAACTCTAATCCCTAACACACTAACATGTGACTCTTTAACTTTTAACCCAACATTATCCACTAACCCATAACCCACTAATCCTTGATCCCTTAATTCACTAACCCCCTAATACCTAACTCATTAACCTTAAAGATACTAACCCACTAACACATAACCCTAACCCATTAACCATAGATGGAAATTATCCCACTAACCACTAACCGATATTAAATCAAGACATCTAAATCCTAACCCACTAAGCACTAACACAATAAATTTTTCCTTCCTAACCTACCTATTAAATGATTAATTTGAGATTTAACCAATATCCATAACACACCAACCAATTAAATTTATATCCCCTAATGATCCCTAAACCACCAAGAGAGCAATCCATAACCCTAAAACCCAACCACTAATGTTCACTTGTCTGTTAATCCCCAATGAGAACTAATTGACTAACATCTAACCTACCAACTCCTAATGACACTAATTGACCAACATCTAACCTAGTAATCGCTTACCCTGTAAACCATCAACCCCTAATGTTGAACACACAAACCCATTAAATAGGTTTAAAATACTAACCCACTAACTCTCAACCCCTAACACACTAATTCTCGACAACTAACCCACTAACTCCTACTAGACTCCAACACACTCAACTCCATTAACCCATAACCTCTAAAATGCCAACTCCTAACCTGGGTTCAAATCCACAACCTGGTCTCATATGAATTCATGTTTGGTTGTATATCATCAGTGCCATTGTATATTATATATTATATATAATATAAAACAAAAATTAAAACAACATAAATAAAACCAAAATAAAACAACATAAAACATTTCAAAATGAAGCCTATAACACTCGCGCACCTACTACAAGATACCACCATAGTCCATGCACTCACCACCATAGTCCAACAACTATATCACTCACGTGCAGACTGCAAGCTACCACCACGGATTTGGAGCACGGTTGGGAGAGGAGGATGGATTTGGAGAACAGAAGGGAGAGGAGGATCTACACACGACGGCAGAGGAGGCTAGGGCACACGATTTGTTGAGGCTAGGGCACATGATTTGCAGAGGAGGAGGGCACACATTTGCAAAGGAGGAGGGCACATGATTTTGCATCGGAGGAGGGCACATGGCCTGAGGAAATGGTTTGACCTCTTTCTCCTATCTCTTGACTCTTTCCCTTGAATGTTCCATGAGAAGAAAAAATCCCCATGGGAGTAGTTTAAGCTAATAACCATTGAATATAGTCCAAAATGAATATTTACAAACCATATGTCTTTCTTCTACAAGAAATTGTGTGTGTGTTATTCTAGAAACTCCAAAAATTTTGTCTTCCTCTTTCTAAAAGAGTGAAAAAAAAAATTGGTGGATTTTGAAGAACTTTAGGAGGGTTAGTCTTAAGGTGGAATGCCAATCTAGTTGCAATGTCCTCCAATGTCTTTAATGCAGATATTGAGATTGAAGTTGGGTCTATATAATTAGGGAAGGTGTATAAAATTATTAACTTGTACAACCTTTATTATAGTGATAAAAACCTTTTTTAGGAAGGCTTAGGGATTTGGGGTTTTTAATGGGGACAACATCATAATTGGAGGGGGATCTAAACTTAAATCTAAATAAAAATAAAAGTATGGGGAAAAGTAATTTGAATATGAAGGTAGGAAACCTAGTTCCCTTTTTAAGTTTAATAATTCATTGTTAGCTGAAGAGGAATTTAGAGGGAAATTCATTAGGGAATGTAATCAATTTGAAAAACACAAAGATGATTCAGAACAATTCATGAATAATTTGAAAAGGTTAAAAGGGTTAATAGCTGAGTAGTCTCAAATTTTTGATTAAGAAAAATTAAGAAAGAGCTCAAAGAAGTGTAAGAAGGCATCAAATGACTTTTGATAATAACGAGGATGGGGTATTTTCTAAGGAAGAATTTATTTCTCTCAAGGATCTTCAAGGAAAGAATAAGGTTTTACTTGACAAGGAGAAGACATAGTGGAGGCTCAAAAGTAGAGCTATCTAGCTTTATGAAGGTGACATGAATATTGAGTTTTTTCATAAGTATGTGTGTCATGGGAGAATTGTGAATACCATTTGGGAGATTAGTAAGCTAGATGTTTCTAGAATCAAATCTTTCAAGGAAATAGTAGAGGTGGGAAAGCAACATTTCAAAATTTTGTTTAAAGATCTAGAGATGGAAATATTGGTGAAATATGGAAATCATTAGGTTATTTTCCATGCTTATTGACGAGGAAACTAAGGTAGGTATAGAAGCACAAGTGGGAAAGGATGGAATAAAATTAGTATTAAACTCCTTCAAAGGATCCTTGGTATTAAATTAGTATGAATAACACTTTGGTTTTTTATACAATAGACAAATCCATGATGTTGTGGGATCAACCCAAGAAGGACCACACACAAATAAAACCCAGAAACCACCTATTGTTTTCATGAAGTTGGACCTTGAAAATGCATATGACAAAGTGAACTAGTCATGCCTTAGATTGTTATTGCTTCATCTTATAATGAATCTACATACAATAGAATGGATTATGGTGTTTCTTTCATCAACTTCCTTTACAGTCCTTATAAATGGTTCTCCCTCTAGTTTTTAAATTCATATTGAGGCCTATGACAACAATGCCCTTTGTATTCTTATTTTCTCTTTTATTAGTAGCCAAATGATTAAGTACTTGTTGATGGGAAAATTTGACATGCCATCAAATGGAAGAATAGGTCCAAACCTGTGGTTGTCTAAATAACCTAAGCCGTTTGGAGTGAAATGACTTGACGGGTTTAATGGTTTTGTTAGCCAACTAGGGTCCCAAAGATAGAAAATAAAATAAACCAACTAAAGAAAGATTCTAACAATTAACACAATAATTACAAATATTTATCTAAGAATGTGAATATACAAAATGATTATGAACAGCTTATATAATAGCTTACAAGGTTTGCATGAAATCTCAATGGGTAAAATGATTGTTTGATAAAGTTTCTCAATCAAATTTGAACAACACTTCTTATTGGGATTTTTTTTTTTTTTTTTTTTTTTTTAAATACTAAAATGAATAATGATTGTTCACACAAAATAGTCAAAGCTAATTAATGTAATTATTGTTTCATTCATAAACAACTTAAGTAAATAACACACATAATAACATAGCCTGTAGCTGATCAACGAAATTGGTATTATCTTTTTGTGTTGTATGAGCTCCTGCTTGTATTTTTGTTAAGGGAAACCTATAACAAAACAATGCTAGCACTTCCATAATACATTCAAAGAAGCATTTGATATTGAGCAATTAATAACAACAGGAAGACAACTAATTAAAATTGTGTGATCTTAAGATAATCAATATTTAAGAATGAAACAAAACTCAATTTCGAGTATTGATATTATCCATCATTTAACATTAGAAATAAATTCCACAATAATCAAATGATCGATTGATCAAACATAAAAATGGAATAAGAAATTATGGATAGTATTAATAACATTTAACAAGATGAAAACACTATATGATGACAAGCTAAAGATAAAATCAACCATAATAATATTCTCATAATATAAAAGTAATGAAAGAACAAAATGGAATAAGCATCACACGTGTCTAAATCCAAAGATGAAATTCTTTCCCATATTCTTTCTCAAATCACATGCCCATACTCAGAGTCCTCGAAGATTTTTTGGGATAATAGACCTTAAAGATGAAAAATTAATTAATATGATAACAATGATAGTAATTAATTATGTATTGATAAAAAGAGACTAAAGCTAATTTAAATCAATGCATAATCAATTATTAAAAGAATATGAAGATATTTTATAATGAAAAATAAAACCATTTTACTCACAGGACAAAAACCATTAAGCAACTTGGAATTCCATATTCTTCTTGAAAATACTCATCCATTCTCCCAAAGATTCCAACCATCCATTACCCATTTGAAAAGAAGAAAAGCTGAAAAGAAACATTATATTAAAAGAGAAAGGATTAAAATCCTCCCTCTCAATTTCTTGGATCCCTCTACTCTGAACTTCTCATATATTTATACAATGAATGTTCATCATGCCACTATTAATTTTCACCCCAAATTTCTCACAAAAGACATCAATATCTCTCAAATAGTGCATTGTTTTGGGAAAAGTATCTATGGAAGGTAATGGGTCCATTTTGTCTGGGTTTTCAACCACAAATTCCTCATCGGGTTTGGCTACAATCGGCCAAGTAAACGCCTTATCCTCATCTTTGTACTTTCCAAATGACCGTTGTTGCTCATAAAATTATTTTTTAGAAATCCAAAATTATTTTTGATCAATCATCTTGAACATATTTGGATAATAAAATCAATCCATGATTAGATCCATATCAAATATTTATAAATAGAAACCTCAGGAACAAAAAAAAAGAAACCTAAATTAATAACCTAAAATTCAGAATAAAACAAAATCTAGAAAAATAAAAAATGAATTTAAATTAACTATAACTTATAAAACAAACATTATTTATAATTTGCTTTCAAATATGATCTTAAAATTCTAGAAGCTTCAAGTTAATGGATAGGAGGAAAATATTAATTTTGTTTTTACAAAATCAAACAAATGATAGATAATTCTTTTATTATTATTATTTTGAAATGAGATGCAAAATGAAAAAGAATTTAATTAATTAATATCACCAAATGATTTCATGAAAATGAGAAACCAACCAAGATATGGTTTGATGAAGTATTGAAACCCATATTTAAAATAGTCAAACTTGCTAATGATAAAGAAAACACATAATCATAATTTAAAACGAAAGTGCTTTCGATAAAAATTAACATTTTTGTTTAAATTGAGATTTTTGTGTTCGCTTTCTAACTTTTGACATATACCTTGTAATGAATGTCTCATAATATAGTAAATGTCTTAAGTTTGTCTCAAAGAAAGCTGGCATGGAACTATTTGAAAAGGTTGGATTCTCAGAGCTCATTATAATTATCAAGATTCTAATGGGGCCTTAAATTTTGTAAAAATTTAGGGGAGTTGTTGAGACCTCAACAAGCATCGCGTGGATCAAAGATGCTAGGAGAACAAGGTTAATAAAGGGAATAAAAAATTATAATTCATTGGTCATTTCACATCTACTCTTTGTATATGACATAATGACTTTCGAACATGGATATTTAAGCGAAATTATAAGCATTAAGGAGATTTTGGGAATCAATTGTAAAGTTACAAGTATGGATATTAATTTGAAGAAGTCTTCTATGGTGTTCAATGATTTAGCTAAATAAGAAGGCTGGATTCCAAATTGAAAAATATTCTTCCTGTCTTGCATTGCCTTTGGAAACCCCAATTTTCCTTGCATTGGTCATTTCATTGGTCGCCGCCTCTCTTTCGGTTTTGTTGGTTGGGCGCCTCTTCTGGCGTTTGGGCATCCATTTTGCCTTGCATTGCCTCTGGAAAACCCAATTTTTCCTGCACCACACCTGTGTCACTGGCTATTTAAATTATGTTGGTTGGTGCTCCTCTTGCCAACTCTGGCTGCCTTTGACTTTCCTTTTGCCAACTTGCCTTGCATTGCCTCCTCTGCTGGAAACCCTAAGTTTGTCTTGCATTCGGGAAACGCCAAGTTTTTCCCACCACACCTGTGGCTATCTTTCGGGTTTTTCTAGTTAATGCTTTGCTTAACTTGTCTTGTGCATTGCCTCCTCGAAACTCCCCAAGTTTTCTTTTCCTGCCCCACACCTCGTTTCGCTCTTCGTTTTGTTGGTTAGGCACTCCTCTTACCAACTCGGCTTTCCTTTGGGCACCCTCTTGCCAACTTATCTTGCATTGCCTATGGAAACCCCAATTTTGCCTTGCATTCTGAAACTCCCTGAAGTTTTTCTTCCACCACACCCACAGGTCAGCTGCTCTTGATTTCTTTGGTTGGTTGCCCTCTTGCAAATCCAAGCACTTGAATTTTGGCCCCTTTTCAAAGACTAAGTTGATTTGAAACTTCCACCCTTTTTGAGACTTCAACCATTGTTCAAAATTAAGGCCATCAAGATTATTTCCATGTATTTCATCTGCCATTGGCCACTTTTTTTAAAATTTTCCCAACATCCATACTTCAAACTTAACTCCATTGGAAACTCTAAACATCACCCATCATGCAAATTTAAACTTTGTTCCATTGGCCCTCTTATAAACTTCAAGGCATTTATGGACTAGGTAATTAGGCCTCTTCCAATATTTGGACCATGTTTGAACATTAGGGCCAAATTTAACTTCAACCCATTCTTGAACTTTGGGCCATTACAAAATTTTAAGCATTTCTCCAACTTTGGCCCACTTCTAAACTTTAGGGCATTTTGGAATATCGATCTGTTTTTGAATTTGAGCCCCTTGAGCCATTTCGAAACATTGCATCCATCCTACCACTTTTTAAACTTCATCTAATAACAATACTTTGAACATAAGCCCCCTGAGCATTCTGAAACAAGGATAATGGGCCACTTCGGTATGGGGGCATTGATCCATTTCAAAAGATTGGGCTTCTTATGAACTTTTTCAAAACTTAATAGGAAGGCCATGATTTCAGCACTTGGACCTGCAACTTTACACAACTTTATGCAACAATGCAACTTATGCAATTTTATGCAACTTTATGCATCTTTACACAACTTTACACAACATGCAACTTTATGCAACAATGCAACTTACACAACTTTATGCAACTTTATGCAACAATGCAACTTATGAAACTTTACACAACTTTATGCAACAATGAAACTTATGCAACTATGCAACTATATGCAGCTTATGCAACTATGCAACTATATGCGATTTATGAAACTATATGCAACTTATGAATGTGTGACCTATATCCTCCTAATGCAACTTATGAATGCAACTATATCCTCCTAGTGGCTTTAAGTTCCTTCTTAGAGGCCTTGAGAGATAAATATGATGCATAATACCTGTGAATGGTGCCCATATGGTGTCCTAATAGCCATTATTATTATTTAAAGCATACCAATGGTGCCCATATTATATCAATGTTGCCCATATTGTTTAATAGCATACCAAAGTGAGATGTGTTGTACTAGATCTACCGGTTCTAGATCAACTAGGTTGGAAAAGGTAAGGAAAAGATTTCATACCCGCATGCAAATTATTATTGCCAACGGAGGGTCGTGCAATTATGATGCTGAGAGCATAGGTGACATTGAGTTTCCCTTGAGGTATAAACATCTAGTGCAACGATGGGCACCTAAGGAGCTACTTGAAGTGGACACATATTTCTTCATCGGTGGGAGGATGTATATGAAACTTATATGTTGGAACTATATTGCAACTTATGCAACTATATGCAACTTATGCAACTATATTGCAACAATTTCGTATGCAACTATATGCAACTATGCAACATGCAACTTATGCAACTTCAACAACTTTATGCAACTTTACACAACTTTATGCAACTTTACGCAACTTATGGAACTTATGCAACTATATGACGGATAGGTGTGGCAATTTCAACTTTATGAAACTAAATGCAACTATATGCAACTATGTTGGTACTATATTGCAACTTATGAAACTATATGCAACTATGCAACTATATGACGGATAGGTGTGGAAATTTCAACTTTATGCAACTAAATGCAACTATATGCAACTATGTTGATACTATATTGCAACTTATGCAACTATATGAAACTATATTGCAACAATTTCATATGCAACTATATGCAAATATGAAACTATATGCAACTTATGCAACTATATTGCAACTTATGCAACTTTACGCAACTTTATTGCAACTTATGCAACTATATTGCAAGTTATGCGACTATATGCAACTTTATGCAACTTATGCAACTATATTACAACTTATGCAACTATATGAAACTTATGCAACTATATTGCAACTATATGCAACTAGGTGTGGCAATTTCAACTTTATGCAACTATATGACGGATCGGTGTGGCAATTTCAACTTTATGCAACTAAATGCAACTATATGCAACTGTGTTGGTACCAAAA
>SNQJ01S0167956.1:0-20832 GCA_010110895.2 Picea sitchensis
CATTAACCCAATAGTAAAGGCACTAGTCATTGATTTGTTGCATTGGAGATATAAAATTATTGTATTGGGAAACGTGAATTTTGGTCATTTTTACTTCTTGCAAAGTAGATTGTTTTCCTTGTGCCTTGGGCACCTCACAACCACTAGGGCGTCCCCATCTAGGGGCTACTTATTGCTGCTGTTACAAAATCTTCAGCCATTAGGGCTGCAGAAACCCTAACGTACTTGCTTAAATAACTCTTTATTCAACCATTGGTTTTGGCTCAAATTTTTCACACTTACTCTACTTGTTCTTGTGCACTTTTTGGCAACTTTTGAGAGCATTCCAGTGGCTGATTTTCTTGCTGTAATACATTGAATGTTACAGCCATAAGGCTGATATAATTTGCTGTAGACAAGTGTTTCAAACAACTTTATCTTTTGTGCTAGAATTTTGGCTTGTTATCTTGAGTTTAGCTAGTCTTTCTCTTGTATTTTCTACTTGATATCTAGCACTTATTGAGCAGCTTCTAGTATCATTTATTTGTTGATATATACTATTATCTACCACTGCAAATTAGGGACAACAAGCTTAACTTGCGGATCTAACTAACATATACTATTGCAAAGTGTCTTTTCTTGTGTCTCGGGCAGGTACACTCATCCGAAAAAGCACTATACTTGTGGGACAAGCATTATTTAACTTGCAAGGCATCTCTCCCCACCTTTCTTTCCATTTAGACTTGACCTATAGGGGCTTCATTTCCACTTCTCTCCATCTCCATCTCAATCCCCTTAGGGTCATCGGGATTGCCTCCCTAGAGTGACCTAGTCACCCTTGAAGTGCGAGACCTACATTGAGGTGACATTGGATGTAGGATTCCCATAGTTGTAGCACTTGTTCCTTGGTTGGGTTTGGCTTTTCCCAACCTACAACTTGCGCTATAACATGACTGAAAGAAGTGTAGCACCCTCCTTGAAGCTGTAATGTTCCAAAGCCAATATGCTAGGAACATCACGGTTTGGGTGTCTTTTAAACTTTTTTCTGGTTGTGGTATTTTATCAAACACTTTGCTTATAGTTACGCTTAGGGTTTTACTGATGTGTTTATATGTGTGATTGCAGCGATAAACAAGAAGATACAATCATGGAACATACCTCAACCATATGCAAGACCAACAACTTGATAGATAAGCCCAAAACATTGCAGATCTGATCTTTATTTCATAAATAGAAGCAAGAACCTGATAGAATGAGCTGCCAATCTGGAATGCACATCAGATGGCTCCAATAAAGACAATAGAAGATAGGAGCTGCTACAAAATGCTCCAATAGAAGACTACAAGCCTCCCAAGGCCGAATACTCCCTGAAGTCCAATGCAAGAGTAGATCTGGGCTGTTAGAGATGCTAACCCTCAAGCTGGAAGATGCCACGTCCTGCTGAAATGCTGAAGACCTTCAATAATTCGGCCCTACTGTCAAAAACCTCCAAATGCTATGCTGAAGATGTCGAACTGTAGATTGGGATGAGTAGAATCCCCTCCTGAAATCTCAGACCGAAACACCAAGGGAAACTCCTCCAAATGCTGAATCCTCCAATGGAGCTGTGCCCTCCTAAAACTGCCAAACCCTAGAATTTTGGCCCTGATGAAGGAGGCCTCCAAATGCCTTGAAATTTGCTAGAAAGATAGGTCGGGATGCTACAAGTCACTAGGTGAAGTCTCAGGGCCAGATCTGATGTATAACCTCAAACGAAATACATCTGAATCTCAAAATTGCCCTCCTTCTCTCCAATTCGTCCAATGCATCCAATAATCCAAATGGCCCATGAAACTCCTCCGGAATGCACTAGATCTAATGACCAAGCCCTTGTAATGAAAACCCAGGTGCTAGAATCTACCGAAGTCCTTCCAATCCCTTGGAACGAGCTTCCCTCAAAGAATGGTGCCCCCCCCCTTGCTGGAAACCCCCAATGGTGCGCCCCCCTTCTCTTCTTGTGCCTGTGGCTAGTGTAGAACCCTCCTGCACTGATGTAGATCCGAACTAGAAAGGTGTGGAGGAGTATTGTATCCCCAAGACCAAGCTTGGGACAAGCTAGGTGGAATCTTTCACCACCGAATCGTCCTCTAGGGTTTGTTAAGTCAAAACCCTCAAAACCCCGAAGAGATGGGCGCTCTACCTGGAAGCCAGATATCAAAATGATAGACATACATGAATGAATGAACAAAGACCCTTGCCTTTTCTTTATACTTCCTGCTCACCTTCTTCCTCCAAAGTGACTTTCATTTTATTAATATTTAATTAATTAATTAATTAATTAAATCACTTTAATTAATTAATTAACCTTTTTACCTCTGAAAAGCACCTTATCTCTCCTTGTGGCTTCCCTGGCCACTGAAAGTCACTTCTCACCATCCCATCCTGTAGTGTTGCTCCTCCCGATTACAATTCCAATGACTATTACACTGAAGAGGTCATTCTGGGCACAATACTTGGAGGAACCTTAAATGACCTCTTAGGTGAATTTAATTAACTTATAGCTCAAAATACCAAAAATCATGCGTCGATCAGTCTGCATGAAACCAAAGCCAACCTGTGGAGAATGGATCATAATGATGAAATGGGATGGCGATGCAAGCGGACTAAAATGCCTCTCAATAACCCACAGTACTGCAGCTATATAACATCCATGCGGCGGCTACTCACGGTGTCATGAAACCTACGCAGTAGTGATGATGTGTCCCCAAAGGGGTGGGGACATTACAGGAAGCCCTTACACGCTAGATGTAAACTTGCACACACAAGCGTATACCCTCTCCCAAGCACCTTTCCAAGTAAATGCACCCTTAAGCACAAATGTGCCCACATACAAGTGCACCCTCTCCCAATCTAGTTGCACCCTCACTCCTTGAGTGTGCCCTCCTACTAGCTCAAGCTCCAATGAAGAAAATACTTCTTGCTCATGCGCCCTAGCCTCCCCATAGGGGCACCTCCTCAAGCTCAAGCCTTCTCAACAATGGTGTGCCCTTGTCCTTCTTCCTCTCCAAGCCCTGACTTCATGCGCCCTTCTCCCATCTCAGGGGAATGTACTTTAAAGTCTCTCTCCCTCTCTTCACTCAACTCTCTCAGGTGAACAATGAGTCATCCCATTACCCTTTTTCCTCCTTTAGCATCTCTTTGGCCAAACCTAAAAGATCAATGACCTAGATTAGATCTAGCCAAGATCTAATCAATGGGTGGATCACTTCTCATAAATCTCACTTGGAAACCTACTTTACTCAAGTTTCCATGGTTTGCTTTATGTCTATTAATTCATAATTTGTGAATTAATTGTCATCAACCATAACAGTCTCAAAAAACAAAGATAGAACCAAAGAGACATTACAGGCTAGAGTAAGAAGAGACATAGGAGGCCTTTCCTTAAATATGCTTTGAGGAAAGCATTTCTTAAGGGAGAAGCGTTTCATTATAAATATAAATATAAATATAATATAAAATGTAAATACAAATAAATAATAAATATTAACAATAAGTAATAATCAAATATATAATGAAGAGGCACCTTCCTGATAAAAGGGATTATCTGTTCCACGAAGAGACACTTACATGGAGTATATACAGCCCTCATTCTCATTATAATCATTCATTCATACCCTATTCAATTATTTATTACTTGTACTATATAGATTTTAACATATTATCCTTTTACATTGGATATTTCACATTAAAGTGAACTGGTTTGGTTTACCACACTCAACCGATAACATTAGATTATAAATCAAGTACTCAAAGCATGCTAAATTGAGGCATTTGTGTTGTAGCTGAAATTGAGTTGACTCGGTTCAAATGCAAAGTTAAGTTAATTTGCACCAATGTCAGCTCACATTCAATGGCAAGTGAGGTGTTATATTTTAATAAATCTCTTGTATTGGGCCAGTTTAGCTTTAAATTGAGTTGGTCTTCTTCCTTGCTGGGAAATGATGATTAGTAATTGCCAAAACCATATCTATACTTCGTTGACAAGCTCCTTCAACATTTGTGGTCTATATTTCTTTATTCAAACTATGCTCACATTTGTATTCAGCTTTTAGCATACAATTCCAAATATTAGTTCTTTTCTATTGTAATTTGTTTTTCAAATGTGCCCCATCATTATTATATATTTGGCAAAAGTAACCTCTTTGAGGATAAAATTAAATGTGAAGATAAGCATTCACTACAAGTAATTTTTTGTTCTTGTATATCATATCATATAACCCTTCATATAACCATTACCTTTATATATTTTTTGAATTGGGTAATATTCTGTGTTTCCAAGAAATGTTTGTCTCATACATAGTTTGTGGAGATCAACCAACAACGTTTTTATTAAATCTTCAGCTTATGTGACTTATTTTCTTGCTTTTCTTCCAAAAATGTCACTTTAGGTATGTGTACGTCTTTTTCAATGGGTGGAATACCGACAAACTTTGTTTAGTTGATTACATGTTGCTCTTCATGTGTTTGCAGAGCATATGAGCACATTGTTCTTGTACATTATCGAGAAGTATCGGAGGTTTGAGAACTTTTTCCTCCTTGAGTTATAGTTTCCTCTTACATTACTTCTTATTTGAGAAATGAAATCTGTAGACCAATCTATGTATGGTTTAAGCATTTGCAATTAAAATTCACAACATTTTTTTTTTTTTTAGAAAGATTTTTTTTTTTTTTTGGGGGTGGGGGTGTTGGGGAAGGGTGTACAGTGGTTGGGGTTGTTGAGGAAGGGTGTACAGTGGTGTCCACTATTTTATATCCTCTTTCACAGTGCTATTAAAGTATAAATAAAGTCGGAGTAAGCTAGGGCTTCTAGTTCTTAGGCATCCTTAATCAAAAGATAGGTTTTGGTGCACAATTGTGTACATACCTCTTCTTGGAGTGACAAAAATATTGCACTGAACTGATGTCATTAAAAAGAACGTACTTGCATTGTAGGTTCGAAATAGTAAACAATGCAGTAATAGGCAATACCGAATGCCGGTAGATGGAGACAGTAATATGGATTGTGAATTGCCAAACAATACTGATCGCCATTGAAGCTGCCCCTGAATCAAAGCTGAGTGGCGATCCTAAACCAATTTACAACAACTTCTAGCAAAGTTGCAGTCTCATAAGATGTACTTCACTGTCTGTGGTAGATCGTAGACACCTGTATTGAATGCCGGATGGATCTGATTTGGAGGATAGTGATGCGACATTCTTGTATTAAGAAGGTTTTGTTTATTTCTAGGTGTAAGATTTGGAGGATAGTGATGTGACATTCTTGTATTAAGAAGGTTTTGTTTATTTCTAGGTGTATATGATTTTTTAGCATTTCTACTTTGATAGCCTTCTTGTTGGATGCTTTTAATTTAAATAAAATTCCCATTGCCATGATGTTTTATTTAAAAATTATACCTGGAGTGTGATGGCGTGACATGACCTATACCCCTCATACTATCTCATTTGTGTGCTTTTATTGTCCATTTTCTTTTGAACTATGAAACTTTGAAGGCCCAATAAGGGGAAAAGGATTGTATGCTATGATTCAGTGATTTACAACCTTGTAAGTTCTAACCATGGATAGCTAGTAAACACCTCAAGCGTTCTATTTCCCTTTGTAGAGCATGTTTGCAAGGTGGAATCAGACCAACATTCCATTAATAGTGCTTAATACAACCTGACATTTTGTCTGATGTCAAATAGTAGTGGGGAAAAGGCATTGGTAAGAAGGGTTGGACAATTGCATATGATTGAAGAAGATATATAGCACCTTTTTTTTTTTTCAAAGAAAAGTCTGCTCCTTTTTATTAAGGTATAAAAACAGATATAGGCATAAGTAGCCGTATGGGCTCAGATACAGATTGGACCTGTTACCACTTTATCTAGCACCCTCTGTGCAAAGTCTTCACTAGGTGACAAGACAAGTGGAAGTCGGAAAAGTTACCGCTGTCACGCTGATATTCTCTTCCCTCTCTTTAGGATGACCTATGATCACCACTAGGGGGGCTTCTCTATGTTATTTCTTTTCCTATGACTTATGACCTATAGATGTCAGATGATGAAAAGATTGTTAATCTATTTCAGCATTTATGTATAAGAAGGGGGATGATACACTGTTTTAAGAAGGCTGGAAATTATCATGAAAGGAAAGCACAGGAACCAGTGTTTAATTGGCTGCTTGAGAGACAATCTTTTATCAACATATAAAGCCACTTATGTAGGTGTATTGTCAAAGTGGGTTGGCTTTAGGCTCCCTTTTTATTAAGGTATAAAAACAGATATAGTCATAAGTAGCCCTATGGGGTCAGAGACAGATCGGACCTCTTACCACTTTATCTAGCACCGTGTGTGCAAAGCCTTCACTAGGTGACTGGACAAGAGGAACTTGGAAGAGTTTCCGCTGTCACCTCGATATTCTCTTCACTCTCTTTAGGATGAACTACGATCATCACTAGGGGAATTTCTCTATGTTATTTCTTTTCCCATATGACCTTATAACCCTATAGATTGTTAGATGATGGGTATTGTTAATCTAAGTGAAGCCCATTTGGGAAGTTTTGAGTACCTTGGAAAGTGGTCCCCTTGTGAACATGAGTCTCCTGGGAATCTAAACACAAAGGGGGAAGCTATTAAACATTAACTTCGCCTATGTTTCTAATTTCACGTTAACAGGAGTTTAAGTCCAAAAGTGAAATATATCTATAAGTTATTAAGGTGTTGTTCCGTCACTTGTGGGTGAATTAAGCGACATGAAGCAAACTAAAGAGCTTGGGAAAGTGGGTTTCCCCTAAGAATTGAGGATTACACAGTTAAATCTCACCCATTGATGAGACATGGCTGAATTGGATCTAGGCCATTGATATTTAGGGTTTGACCAAAGAGGCTAAAAGAATTGAAAAGGGTAAGAGAGGCTCATTCTTACTCATTCTTCCTCCAGAATTGTGAGAGGAAGGAGGAGAAAGAAACTCTTGGGAGCATTTCTTGAGGAGAGGGAGGCATGAGGAGGTCAGGGTTTGAGGAAATACAGCTTGGAAGCTAGCTTGCATGGAGGGTCATTCATGGAGGCTTGGGCATGGTGAGTGAGAGCACATTCTAGAGAAGGCATACAGAGTTGCATTCTAGAGGAGTGGGGCACATCTAGCTTGGGAGAAAACCCCATCTTGAGAAGACTCATTCCGCCCAGAGGAGTGTGTTGCCGTCCTAATACACACCCTTTACTTGTGAGTATGCCATCACTTCCAGGCCTTGTCCCTTGGAAAGGCAATGCCTGAGTTCTTAGTCCTACTTTGTCACCTTAGTGGAACCTCTTCCTTCTAGGCTCACTCCTAGGAAACCAAGGGGGTAGTCCTAGTTACTAGATTGATTTTAGGTATTTAAAGGTTCTAGGAGTTGGTTTTAATTTTATTTAAGGCTAAAAAGGAAAAACATACAAAGATGCTAAAGGCTGACAAATGCAGAAAGTGGAAGGATCTATCTATATGACAATCCTTTTCCTAAGTCCCAACTAAGACTAGTGCCTAAGGTTGGGCAGTAGGGTCAATAATTTGAGGAGGTAGTTTGTGCAAAGTGTTTACAAATGACTCAAGTTAAATTACCACAATTTAAAGATTACAATTACTTACAAAAGAATCAAGATAATACAAATGATTACACAAGATACAAGTAGGAGTACAAGATTACAAAGGAAAATGTGAAGTTAAGGATTCACACATGAAGTAAGGCATGTGCCAATAGCACTTACTGTTGAATTTTCATTGGCAACCATAAAGCACTCAAGAATCAAAGGGTTGCCTCCCAAATTGGGATACTCAACCCCCTTCTTGATTCACACCACAATAAAACAAATGAAGTAAGATATAACAATATTCAATTCATAACATGCTTACATAGAATAAAGGGCAACCATATGGTTACTAACAAGGGCAAAGAGAGATGTAGAATTATCACCAATGTGTGTCCCTAAACATGCATCTAAGTCCCCCAACACAACATGGATGATCTATGCAACTAAATTGTTGGGAGTTTCTTAAAGATTAAGTTAATTTTATTTTCCCTCCCCTAAACTATGTTTGTGCTGCTTTAAACTTCCCACTCCTCCCTTGTGGAAATGAGGCTGCTTAGGGTGCTCGAGATAGTAAAGACACTTGAGATACCCTAGCTACTTGATTACATTACAGTGGGAGTACTTCAGGAGGATCTCACATAAGGATCCTTGGGACGGTCCCCAGCCACTTCCCTCCGTTGTTTTCCTCAAAACTGTTTTAGATGGTGGAGATGGATGAATGAAGCTCTAAGTTGTCTAGAATGTTATTATGACCCACAGGTGGGTCTTTAATTTAGTGTTAGGTTGCTTTTAGGAGTGTTTTAGGCACTTAAAATTTTTCTTTAGCCTTAGCCAGGTAAAATGACTTCAAAAGTGTGCTTGCAAGATGCCAAATCACATGACCATTAACATATCAAAACATAAATGGAAAGTAGCAAGATATGTACCATTCATTCATTAACCATTCCACATGTAGATTTGAAAGTTAAAGGTGAAAGAAAATGTACTTGAAAGATGTAAAGCTGTGAATGTAAATGCTTAGCCATAAAATGTAACATGAATGAAAGAACATTAAGCAAGATAATCACCATAGCATCACATCACCATTTAAACACTTAACTTGCAAAAAATAGAAGGGCAAGAATTAGCATATGGAAATGATAACAAGCAAGACTTAGAAGTTAACCATTCATCAACACATATTATATGTTTAAACCCATGTGAAAGTAGATGTGCATGAAAATGGAAAGTTTGCAAATGTGAGAGATCTATTGTCCTAAACCATGAGAAGATCACATGTGCTATATAAGTAAAACTTAGAAAATAAATCAGATGAATAACTTAAACAAAAGACTAGTTTTACCACTTAAGCATGACTTAAATTATTCATCCATGAGACATTAAAAACATGTAAGGGAAATAACTTAAAAGATAAAAGCAAGATTATTGTATTGGCTTACTCTAGATCATATTTCAAACCATTAAGCATGTAATCATCAAGAAGGTAAGTTTCCCTTAAGCCTAGCAATTTTGGGGATTACTCTCCCCAAGGTCACTTGCAGGCATATAAAAAAAATGAAAAACTTTAAATTCCCTTAGGCCTAGCGATTTTGGGATTACTCTCCCAAGGTGCAAACACATTAACTTATCAAAATGAAAGACTTGAAAGAATGAAACCACTTCCAATGGCCAAGGTGGAGGCAGAGCCACTACCATTGTTGGCCAAAGAGAGTTTAAGTTAACAAACAAATTATTAAAAGAGAAAAGGCCACACTATCTTGCTTTATTGACAAGAGGGGCCAACAAAATAAAATAAAGAATGAACTTGCAAAGATTAAACTAATCTAGTCCAACGATGTTAAGGAGTTCTCCCAAGGTTTAGGCACTTATTATGTTAGTTTGGTTGCAAAAAGAATCAATGAAATAAAGAAGAAAAATTTGAATTCACAACAGAAAAGTGGGGAAATAGTTACCCAACCAAGAGATGTGTTTGAAAAAGTCTTGTAGATGGATTTGGGCAGAGTTTCCCCTTGTTCTTTGGTAAGATCACGCAAAAACAGCAAGCAAAAGCTTCCTAGAAATGCTGCAAAACACACACAAAGATGTCAAATTTTTTACGTTTTTACGGAAAATTTTCACATAAAATCTCCAAATAAAAAAAGTGAATATTTTTGACCTATCTAAGAGTGTTAGAAGACTGAAATACTAATGGAATGTATGCAGAAAAATAAATGGAACAACAAGAAAACTAGGAGTGTAGAGAAGGGTTTAAGGGTAGGCTACTTCTTGATGCTATCCCAATTAATCCTTTGAGCAACACAATAATACTCAAAGCAATATGTGAAGCATGGCAATAGATAGCAATATTGAAAAGACTAACAATATGAAATACTTGAAACCCTTAGCCATCCAACAAGCATAAACTAGCAAAAATACTCTTTGCTAATCTACTCCAGTAAAATACTTTACCAAAGATCTACTTACAACTACACATAAAAACTTGAACAATACAAAATCACCTCATGTGTAGAAGAGAAACCCAGGAGAATACTCTTGGATATCTTCCAAAATCTCCAAAGCCTTTTTATTCCAAAATGTGAGAGGGTTGGAGAAATACATTCTCCAAGACTCTCAAGAGCAATGGAAGTGTAATGGCAAGATGGCGAGAGCAAGATAGTGGAAGTGAGTAGAAATTCCGACTAACTGGTACTCTCAAAGAATGGTGAGTTGGGGTGAGGGAGAGGGATCTATTTAGCATACTTGGAGAGGGCAAACCTACCTCTCTTGGATCAATGCCAAGTGTATCCCACCACAAGCATAAGAGTAGATCTCAAGGCTAAGACACACCATCTAGGGTTTGAAAGCTGATCTAAAAGGTGTAGAAAAATGTAGGAGGTGTTGGGATCAAGCAAGAGGTGTGGGAGGTCTTGGGATTGATGCCAAAGAAGGTGAAAGGTCTCAAATAATTAAAAAATCATTTGTGGAGTTCTAGAAGAGGGGGGCGTAACTCATCTTGGAGGGCAAAAAAAGGTAGAAATGAAGAAGGAATGGAGGGGGATTAATGAGAAAAAGAGGTGGGATCATCCTAGGAGGTGATGTGAGGTCAAAGGGAGTCATAACTTATGAGAGGAGACCCCAAATGAGGAGTCACAACAACCTCCACCAAGAAAAACGTCAATCCCCTAGGGGGACCATGATTTTTGATTGTAGAAGGTGGGTAAGGGGGTTAGAATAGGTTGGAAAAGGTTGGGAGGGTTAAATAAAGTTTAATCTTGCTCTTTTTCCACCTTCAAACTCACCATTAACTCTTTACAAAAATTACAAAAATGACTTAACAATTCATTCTTGTTTTGGTGACTTTTGACTGGGTGGACAAATTATGCAAACTTTATCATTGGCTGAGAAACTTGGTCTATGGGTGTTGGGGGTGCCATTCCATTTCTTTGAGCACAAATACCCCTATCAAAACCCAAGGACCTAGTTTTTTACAATATTACTCAAAAACATTTAATTAAATAATTAAAATTCAACCTTAGGAAAATTAATTAAATTTAATTAATTAAAAAAAACTCCTATCTAGACTCGACGAAATTCCTTGAAACTTTCTACAGCATGCATGTGGTCATTTTACATCATTCATAAACAATAGCTACCAAAGGTTGATACTATTTAGGCGTCGTTCACCACTTTGGAGGAATTATTACGTGGGAGAGGAGAAAAGAAACTCATACAAATCCTTGGTGAAAAACCGGTTGACAACACGAGGATAAAAAACCCTCGATTGAAAAGAACTCTCAATGAAAACATCCCAAGATACATGACCTAACTATAGTCATACAAGAGCTGCATTATTAACTACGGAGTCTTGGTGGAATTCGTTTACAAAATTTTTGTGCTGGAGCAAAAAAAAATGCCCAAGTAGAACCAATCTTGTCTTCAACATCATTGATGCATACTTCATAACATGAGTTGACCCCCATTTGAATGGCTGGGTGTGGTACGCCTCTAGAAGGAGTGGAGGGCACAAAGGGTGAAGGAGGCATACACACTTGTGGAGCTTTATAGAGGAGGTAAGCACTTGTGCATAGTGCACACTAAGCCATGGAGGAGGGCACACTTCTGTAGAGGGCAGAATAAGGGCAGAGAGCAAAGGCAAAGGAAGGTTCAAAACAAGGAAATAAAAGGCAAAGAAAGGCAAGCGCATGAGAAAGACCAAAGGGATTAGCAAGAGAAAGAGGCAAGGCAAGGGAATTTTTACTTCAATGGGCTAGCAGGACACATCTTCTTAGGACTCAAAGCATCCGAGAGTGGTTGTTATTGTACTGGGTTCACTTGTATATGTTTTGCTTGTTGTACATTTTTCTTTGAAATCTTCTATATATCTATCTAGGACTTTCTCCGAGGGTGTTTTATCCAGGGTTGTGTGGAACAAAAGTACTTGTGTCCTATTTTCATGCATGCTTAGAGTTTAGATCAACATTCAAGAGTTGTAAAGATCTAGAGAGGAGTGTTATTACGTTTTGGTATATTGCATGTATACTTCGTTATCCATCAAATTCCTTGAGATGGACTTCCAGTAACATGGTTTGAACATCACTTGTTCCAAATTCAGAGTTAGGAAGTTGATCCGGTCAAAAGACCACCCTGTTACTCTACATTTTCCATGAAAAATTGTAATAAGAGACGTGTTTGCATGATGAACTTTATGCAAAGGTTATGCAAGTCTAAGCGTGAGTTATACTCTGAGGTGTTTTTTCACTTACTAATTATATTTTACCGTTTTAAGGCAATTTATAATCTATGAGTTTTTCACTCAATCCTACAGAGATGGAGTATGCTCATGGTTGGAAGCTTGAGCATGGATCTAAATACAATTAATGCGATGTATATTACCATACTAAACATCCTCCTAAGAGTCTTATGGAAATGTACTACAGAAAGTCCCCTAGGATTTTTAATTTTTTGGAGTTAATTAAAAATTGCGAGAATTGACAATTTTTAATTAAAAATAAAGATACATTAAAAAATTAATTATTTGGGCACAAAATAGGCCATGGGGATGCTCATTTTGGACCTACGACACCCATGTTACCTAATTACCCACTTGCTTGAGTAAGAGTGGTGATTTTCATCCTCAAAATTGTTTTACTCTCAAAAACCCAAAAGGTCATTTTAATTCAATAAAAATCGACTAAGTCAAAATAAAAAAGATATATATGGGGACAAGGTTGAAGAAAAATTAAGAGTGAAAAGTCAAGGAAGAGTCAAAGGGGACAAGATCACTTGATTGGCAATTGATTGACTTCATATCTTGGAAGATTTGAGCACATGTCTATGAGGAGGTGCACCCCTCTTGAGAGGTAGCACCCTTGAAATGTGACCCCACATTCTTGAGAGGTGGCACACCCTCCTCCCTCTTGAGTTTGATTTGACACATGTTGGGATGTAGGGAGAGGTGGCAACCCTCTCCCTCACATTTGGAAGCCTACTCCTACCACTTGAGGTGCGCCCTCCTTGGAGATACCATGCGCCCTCCTCCTTGATATCATCACCCATTTTTGTATAAATAAAAGATCTCTCTCCCTTTGATGTGTAACTTGGAGCTTTGAGAGAGTAGCTTGCTGCATACTATCATTGCAATACCTTTTATGCTAATGGAATAAAGACTTTGGAGGTCAAGATCTATGGTGTTGTGGCTCTTGTGTTTGTGAATGTGGTTCACATGAGGTGATTTGTTTCATGCATTGCTTTATAACTTGTTGGTATTGTCTAATTGATAGGAATATTGTTATTCAAATTGGATAGAGTTGATTATAGCTTATTTCAATTCTATTGTGCATTTACATTTAAGATTTGATATGCATGTGAGTTTATGTTAAAACTAATATGCCATCTTGAGTCTTTTGTGTATGTAACACTTTACTTAACAAGTTCTTTGCAAAGGGTTTTATGAATTAGATAGGATCATCTCATCTAGAAGAAGTGAATGAGCTTGCTTGCATCTTTCATTATTCAAGGAGTTGGACAGCCTTTCATCCTTCCATCAAAGGAGACTCCATTGCTCAAGGAATCCAAGCACTTCAAGTTTTCTCTTTCTCCTTCCTCAAACTCTCTTAAATTTTCTTTGGTTGCTTGGTTTACTTTCATGCAAAGAAGAAATCTGTCATCAAAGTTTATAATTTACTTTACATAATCATTATTATTTGCCTAGATCTACTAAGTTCTTAAACTCTATATCTCAAAAAAAGATAGATTCAGCAAAGTGTTAGAAGCAATTTTTGCTAGTTTAAATTTCCAATTTGAAGGGCTGAAATTGTTTTGATTCAAAGATCTTTAAAGTTCATATTTGACAATCAGAGTGCTGCGATATTTTACGTTTTATAGCGACCATAAAAGACCCTAAAGAGCAAGCTTTCTATCTTTAGTTCCTTAGTTCCTTTTTTGCAGAAATTTGTAGAATTTAACTTAGAATTTTTGTGGATTTCACTCCTTAACTGAGACACTTTGAAAGTGTTTTTGGGCATATTCTATCGTTGTTTGTTTTATCTGGGTTATTGAGAACGATGAAGGAAACTTCACCATTAGTTTGGGTGGGTTAGGAGCATCCGGGACCCCTGGTAGCACCATTTTACTTCATAACTCTTTGTAAAGAATTGTAAAAACTTGTAGCCCCTAATGAATGGTCACAAGTCCATTCTATAAACATTGTACAAAGATCATAATAAAATCGGTGGGGCTACAAGATCCCACTCTTCATCCTCCCTAGGGGGAACAATGTCTTTTTTTGATTGTGTCATTTTTGCAATTTTAGCTTAGATCAATTTTCCATTTTGCAAGAGTAGAACACTAATTGCTAGATTAGTTTCAATTTCAACAATTTCAAATTCTGCAATTTCAATTTTCCAAATAAACCATCCCCTCAACAACCTCAAAAGGGCCTGGTCAGTATGGATCTAGTAATTAGTCTCACATTTACTTTTGTTGGCAAATAAGCCATCCCATGACTTTCGAAGGGGGCTGGTGGTCTTGGTTAGTAGTGAATTACTCACTTTTGTACTGCGTGTAAAAAATAAAAACAAATTCCCCTCAACTCTCGGTCTGCAGTTTCCTGACCCTTCTAGTTACGAGCTCGTCTCGATCTGCTGGAAGTAGTTTCATACACACTGTCTTTGAATTGATTAGTTGATAGTTTTATTAGGTCAACCCCAAATTTGTGCTTGATGCGGAAGCATGCCCAGAGTGACCTGATAAGTAAGGCGGGCCCTCTCTGGACACAGCTTCCCACCCGTTTGGACATCCAAGCGCTTTGAGTGAGTTTCTTGGTGAGACCATTTGGGTTTGGTAAAGCTCTCCGCAAGTTCCAAACAAAGAGTTAACCTCAAAGGAGGTGAAACCATTTCACTAATTGACATTAATTTACCCTAATAAAACACCGAACTACATTGCCCACGACTCAATTTTAAGGCACTGGTCTCAATTTCACACTCAACAAAGCCACAAGAAGCTTCATTTCACGATTCTCATTAAGGCACTGGTCTCAATTTTCACACTCAGCAAAGCCACAAGCTTCATTTCATAATTGGTTATATGTTTAATTTAAATGAAACTTGCACCTAACAATTGTTTCTCAGTAACCTTTTGATGCAAGTGTATGTTCATTTGATTATATATATATCGTGTTGAATGTTTGTTTCATGTTTTACTCAGTTTATGGTTGATGGTTTGAAGAATCAATAAACTCCTAGATTTCAATTTTCGTACTTAGGTTAAAAGCCTTAGTATATTTGTTAGGGACTACCCCCCTTGGCTTCGTTAGGAGTTGGCCTAGACAGAGGAGTTGAGGATTAGGTGACAACACCTTAACTCTCACTTGCCCCCAAGGACACACCGAGTGGATTGAAGATTTCTTCCATGTCTCCCAGGTGTGTATAAGGCGGCAACACTAACCACCGGTTAAGAAAATACTTGCAAGGGTACCTCAAAAGAGCACTTAACCATCAGTTTGGGGGCAGAAAAGTATTTGATTGGTTGCTTTCTTAAAACAACAACAAAGGACAGTTTTGGAGACATAACTTAGAGCCCAACAAGAGGTCATCTGATTGGCTTGTTGGGCACCCTCATAGTTCCTCAAAAATCTACATGGTATTAGAGCCTTGGTAGCTAAGTTTTGCTAATTTGTAGAGTATACAGTGGGCAATTTTGTGGGACTATTTTGGACATTTGTGGACAGCCTATTTTCACACCTTTGTTGACAGGAGTGAGGTTGTAATTGGACAACCTCTTTTCACACCTATGTTGACAGGAGTGAGGTTGTACTCTTGTGCATTTTTAGCATCAGTGTGAATTTCAGTGGACAACCATGTTGGTGTCTCAGATGAGGGCAGAGGATAGGCTAGCCGTAGCTAGCAACTGGTCCCCTTGGAAGACCAACATCATATTCGTCTTGGAGGATCTTGAACTATGGGATATAGTTCAAGCTCCGGTGGTGATTCCTCCTGCACCTGCTCCATCTCCATTGTTGGATGCAGATTTCAGGAAGAAGAACACCAAGGCGAAGAGGACTATTTGTGACGCGGTGAGGGACCACATCATATCCCATTTGACTGGGAAAGACTATGCCTTTGAGATATGGGCCTCATTATGCAAGATTTACTAGAGTCCCAATCAGAACTGGAAGATGGTTGTGCAGGACAAGCTCAGGAGCATTTAGATGCTCTATTCAGAGTCGATTACATCTTACAGTGGTAGATTTACACAGAATCGAGATGAGTTGGTCGCAGTCGGGGAGATTGTGGATCCTGACTTTTTGGTGAGGACAACTTTGAACAAATTTTCCAAACCTTGGGGTTCATTTGTGTGAGGCATCGTGGCCCGGGGCTCATACCCAGTTGGGAGAGACTTTGGGACGACTTCGTACTGGAGGAGCTGAGATGTAGCTCAGGATCTTCAAGACAACATCGTATATCAAAGGGTGATGGGGATCTTTCTCTTTGGACTAAGGGCAAGAAAAATACCGACAAGGGTGCTAGACAAGGTCCCAAGGGAGGGGCCAAAGCACAATAGAGTGGCGGTGGGCAAGAGAGAGACATGAGCACAATGAGATGCTTTTCTTGTGGAGAGATGGGGCACTATGCTAGACAGTGTCCCAAGAAGAAGAAGAAGCAACATGAGGGTATGGTAGCGACAACTGAGGAGGAGGAGTTCGCTACTCAGTTTGAGAGGGATTATGCTTTTGTTAGTTGTTGTTTGGCAGTTGATTCACCATCCAGCGGTCGGTTGGCAGACAAAGTTGAGGAGGTCCCACTGACTAAGAGTATTGATTCAGAGGGAGCTCAGACTCAGTTTTCGAGGACACCATCTTCAGGGGAGACTGGTCCACCCGAGACAACTTCAGTGTCAGAGTTTCCAAGCAGACTATTAGAGTGCTACTGACAGTCAATGACTATTAGAGTTAATATATTTCAGCCAACATTTAAAATAAGATATGTTGTCTATCCTAACATCTCATGATTGAATCTGGGTATGTATAGATCCTACCACTACAATAGTTTTGACATCATTCATAGGGCTAAGAACGGGGACTGTTAAGTTGCTATGTTTATTCTTGCTATGTTAGTGTGATAATAATTTTTGAATTCCATAGACCTTAACATTTCTTTTTGACAAGTGTGCACATTTGCTACAGAACCACAGTGCTTATGAATCTCGATTAAGTGAACATTCAGGGGTTAAGCTTATGATATCTCAGAAAACTTAGTCCTTAGAGATACCACAACAAGACTGAAGATCTAAGTATTGTGACTCATTTCGTTCGTATCCATAGTTTACATTCTGCTAGTTCTCTTTTTTGTGTACACTGTACAGAGTGCCTCATAAGCACATTGAGCCTCGGGTTGACAAATTAATGAAAGAGCGTAATACAATGCTAAACAATTAGGAGCTATATTTTTACCTCGTCATTTTGGCGCCGTTGCCGGGGAGGCACTCAAGAAATTTGGACTTTAGCCTTAGGATCACTATAGGAGCAATACCAAGCTGAAGGGAAACCCCTAGGGGGTTCACCACTACCCTCAGATATCCCTTGCCCAGGATATTGTCCTTACCAATTATCACAGGATGCATGACTCGAGGCACTGAGAAATCTCATGGACGTGGTGCAAAGACCACCCGTGACACTAATAAACAGGTCAGTAAAAGTGAAGAAAAACAAGACCCTACAAAAACCCCAAGTACTCATCGTTACTCAAAAATAACATCTAACAATCTGGAAGAGCCTCTTGAAATAGACTCTACTGTTGGGTTAATCATAGAGCCACCTTCTTCTGAATCTCCCAAAAACCAAGACCATCCCATTGAAGGATCCAAATCAGAAGGACATAATAACCCTATTAAAGAGCCAAAAAACTCCGTCGCCTCTGAAGAATCCTTGTGGGGAGAAAGACTTTTAGACATGGGAGAAGAAATGGAAACACCGAAGCAGAAAGAACCAATTACATTTGAGTTCCCTATTCAAGAGTTTGAGGGCATACTTCAAATGAAAAACATTCCACCCTATGCTTTACCGAATTTTCGTGGATTACCTAGTGAGGACCTTGACACCTTCCTCTTTGAATTTGATTTCCTCTGCTGAAGTTATGACTATTATTCTGATGCCCATAAACTCAAACTGTTTCACGCCACCTTGAAAGAAGTAGCTCTTCGCTGGTTCATGGGACTCGGAGGAAATTCTATCAAAAGCTGGGACGAAATGAGATAGAGATTTCTCCAGAAGTAATAGGATTACTGCAAGGTAAGGGATACACGAGAAGAAATTTTTAGAATGACACAGAAGGAGGAAGAAACCCTTGAAGATTATGTATAGAGGTTTCAATACAACTTACAAAGGACCAAGCAAAACACACTTGATCCCGAAACATTACGTATTATCTTCCTAAGAGGAATCAAGGATGATTGTATGGATGCATTAAATCTCATGGGGGTCGGGGATATCTCCTAGATGACCTATAACGATATCTGTGAATTGTGTAAACGCTATTCACGAGGTATTACTAAATTCGAGAAAGGCCCCCGCGATCTAGTCTCTAGGGTCACAAAGTCGTCAGAAGGAGTTACCAGAACCGAAATAGGAAACATGTTGGACAACTTTAAAATCGATATCCTTATTTCGCTTTGCTCCCAGTTGGATACCTTCCAAGCAAAGAAAAAGAAAGAAGAAGCCGACCTAGCATTGGCCGTCTTTTGTTCTAGATGTAGAAAAAAACACCCCCTAAGGGAGTGTCCTCTGGATAACATAGAAATATGTGGTATCTGCAAACAAAATCACGATACTAAGAATTGCCCTTCCCTGCCTGAACTAAAGGCAATCTACCATGGGGCCACTGGGGAGACATAGCAAATCTGTTTTATGGCCCAAAAGCGACCATGGCTACCCAAGGCACCAGGCATGACACAAGAGCAATCCCAATTTCCTCCATACTATACTCAGTATCAATATCCCCAACAAAATTGGTATGCTTCCATGCCTTGGCAACAATGACAACCCCAAATGCAGAATCAACCTTGGCAACAAGGCTGGAGAGGGCCTAATCTTGAACATACCACTCCCCAAACACACCCTCCAATTCAACACCAACAACAATTACAATTACCATCCAACCAACCTCCTCCACGACCTACGCAATTACCAGCCCAACCAATACCAAATCCAAATAATAAAGTAGCTCAGCCCGCCTGCAACACTGAACTACCCTTCTTTCCAACATACGTCATTTCTCCTACGGAATTCCAAAACATACATCTACGATCGGGAAGAGTGGTTCAGGATCAAACCTCACCTATCATCCAAGAACGGGACGATGAGGAAAATCCTCCCAAGTCTGAAAACCAGGATGCCAATACCTCTAAGGAAAAAAAAAATATTCCTCAGAAGATCTTCGATGAGAAGGAATTACTCGCAGAACCACCTTATTCGGAAAGGCTAAATATAGAAAAGTCCCCTATACAACCAGAATTTGACCTTTTAGGAGAACTCCGAAACGTATGTGTAAAATTCCCCCTGTTTCAAGCTATCAAGGATGTTCTGATCTATGCTAAAGCTGTTCGGGAACTCTGCCTAAAGAAACCAGGTAGGAAGAAGAAAGACCCAGAAACTGTTCATGTCATAGGGAAGTTAGCGGATCTAATGCTAGGGAAAGTATTTATGGCCAAATACATGGATCCAGGAAGTCCGGTAGTCAAAGTCACCATTAATAACATTTCCATTGCACACACTTTGGTGGAATTACAAGCGGCCATAAATGTAATGACCAAAGAAACCATGGAGAAACTTCAGCTGCCTGGGACTTCGACCTACCCTTACAGTACTTCAACTAGCAGATGGATCCATAGTAAAACCCGAGGGGATGCTGGAAGATGTAATTGTTTCTGTAGACTCGTGGGAATACCCAACCGACTTTATGGTCCTACAACCAAAGACCAACCTAGGAGGATAGCCATTGATTCTGGGGAGACCCTGGTTGGCCACTGCTGATGCATATATCGACTGCAAATCAGGTAATATGACCATTTGCCATGGAAACTCAACTAAAAAGCTAACCCTCTAACCTCCTACTAAACCATCCCCTAACCTAGAGAATTCCCCTTAGGCGAGGATAGCGATGAGGAACCCGCACAACCTCTGTTAACCCTCGACCAAGCATCAACATTTAAACAAGCTACCGAAGATGATTTGATCTGCACATATCTAGCACATCCTCATATAGCCAACCACCCAACTCTGGAGCACATCCTCGGAGAGAAGTTCCAGGAAGTCTATTCAACAATTGAACCAACACAATTACTAGATGAATTGGTTCCTATAGAGGCTACCCCTGGAGACCAAGGCTTAGCTGTTGAAATCCATCCGGGGAAAACCTTGAATATCAATGCTAAGCTAGATTCTTCTCAACAACAACAACTCATAGAAATACTAAGAAAACACAGTTCGACCTTAGCTTGGGACTATACTGACATGAAAGGGATCCACCCTAATCTATGTACCCATTACATCTATCTTAAGGAGTATTCCTGGCATATTCGACAACCTCATCGGAGGATGAATCCTGCTCTGAACGATATAGTCAAGGGGGAGTTCCAGAAGCTCCTTGACGTAAATTTCATTTACCCAATCTTCGATAGAAAATGGGTTTCGCCCTTGGTTATTGTGTCGAAAAAGAATGGCAAGTGGTGTATTTGTGTCAACTACAGGGAGCTGAATAAGGCCACTTTGAAGGATTACTTCCCATCAAGGCTGT
>SNQJ01S0167957.1:0-11318 GCA_010110895.2 Picea sitchensis
CTAGAGGTCTTCCTTCGTGGTTTTAGTACCGAACTCATCACCCTACATTGCATAAGAGTATGTTTTTTAAATGTTATTGGTTACAATTACCTAAAATTTTGAAGGAGATACAAACAAGATATTTGGGTACTTACAATTTGTGACTGCAACTTCAAGTAGTCTCCATGGCCACATTTGGCAAGCCTTGACTTTGTTTCCTTTGAAGTGTCAGTCAAACTATCATCAAAAGTTTTAAGTATGTTAATATATACCACACTTTTATTTAGATCTAAAAAAAATTGAAGGTATTGAATTGAAAATGTAATTTACCTTTTGGGACCAGAGGGTGTTTTTCCTTCATCTGTCAATTTCTTCTCTTTTGTATCCTCAATGAGGGCCTTCCACTCCCTCTCTGGAATCATCAAAGGATGCTCGTACCTATCGTTTTGTTTCAAGTGATTCCTATACGTACCTCGCGTATATTTTAAATATTGTCTAGTTGTGGTGGTGGCCAAGGTCTTATTAAATGTGTCTACACCAAAAAGTATTTCAAGATAATCCATCAATTCTTTTTTGAGATTGGAATTCTGGGAATTCTACCTCTCCCGTATGGTGGGCCCAAAAATCAGCGCCGCCTTGTTCTCCAAGGACCTATAAAAATCGTTGTTCCCTACATGAAAAAATATTATATGATTATTAATTTAAAAATAATGATTTAGTTGATTTATATTTTTCTACATAGAGAACATGAAACAATTAAAATTTTAAAAATTACCTGGGACTTTAACTTGATTTAATGGAAGCCCTTCCTCGTTGATCATAAATGTTCCCTTAAGGGTCCTCGTGCTGGTCACATGTCTTGATTTAGGAAAAACAACCATATAGTTGGCCAAATTATCAACCTCATCTCCGTCACCACCTCCAGAGCCTACCTGTGTGGCCACTTCCTGGGGGTGCATGTCGTGGCTCCCACCTAATAGTGTGGAAGGTGGAGATATGAATAACCACGTCCTGGAAGTGTTACGAGGGCCTTCATCGGGACCCTGTGGTGTCTATGAAACACCACTACTACTGACATCATGCATGTCAAGGTTAACATGATCAAAAAATATCTATATAAGAAAGGAAACATGTTTTCGTTTAGATAATGTAAAAGTTAACAATCAAGATTTCATAATTGATCTTATGACATAAAAATAAAACCACTTGAAATTATAGTTATTACCTTATATGTGTTAAGCCTTGTCATAACTTCTTTGATCCTTTCTTCGACCTCAGGAGTTTGATTTAGAATATCTAACAAGTGAGCTAGTTCCCTGTTTGCTTTATTGATATTTTTTAATTAAAACCATAGGGTCGGGGGATTCGTACAAATATCTTTCGCCGAGCGAATCATCATCAACATCATGGCCCACCGACTACATATTCAATAAAATAAATGATAATTCAATTATGTAAACAAATAAAATAACTGATCACAGATAAATAAAACGCACATTAAATGCAATTCAAAAGTTGTTGTTCGTTTACCTGTTTTGAGGCCAATTTTGATTTACCACGATCATCTTGCCACATTACACTAAAATTAGAACCGTGATCATTATCATGAGAAATAAATTCAAATGTATGAGAAATCCTCCCTCTTTATTGACATCCAAGGAGGAATGCTATTGTTGGTAACAAAAATAGGCCACACTGAGTAAACATACCGAATCTCTCCAAATGGATTAACACCGTAAATAATATAATAAAAATCATAAAATATAAGAGTCATTGCTTACAGGTTGAGTAAATTCGTATACGTATCACTCCCATAATAACAACGTATGTAACTATTCGATTCAAATTGTAATCAATCAATAACTCTTCCTCTACAACTATTGATTTTATTGCACATATGAGTACACGATTTCCTTCACGCCACTCAAATACACAATTGGGTTGGTTATTTGTGGTCACAGGTCGTATACTGTTTATAAAACCTACAATATTCCTTATTTTTTTTGGTCTTTCGTCAATATAGATAGTTGCTCATTTATTTTGATCATTGTATTTTAGTTGTATATAATTTGTTGCCAAGCCATATCTTCACATACTTTTTGTATATTGGACTATTTCTATCCAATATTTGTAGATATAACAGGGTCTGACATACTCCATTAATTCAATTAATCCGTCGTAGCATACCTTTATGCCATCCATGGAAAATAGCCCCAAACCATGTAATGACGACGGAGAAATCCGGTATATCCTTTCGTTTACACAAAAATCATTGTTTATTTCAGGAAGATCCTTGGTTACCCATCGTTTCACTATATGTTTGTACCTCAATGTCATCTATTCTCTCGTGATCATAAGAACATGATCCTCCTTTTGCAAGAAAAAAATCCATGCATCTATGTAATTTTCTTCTGATCTTCTCACCTCTAGTTGATCTCCACTTGTTAGACCTACTAGATGTCTCACTTTCCTCTATTCTACCTGAACTTCCCTCACTCAATGAAGATAGATATGACAAATAATTGTTTGCTTGTACTTCCTATAACACCATCAATGACAGAAATAGTCAGCCAGTCAAGCTGTAACACTAATTAGTACAATGGTTCTACTTCATTACTAATATCGTGTTGGTGTCACCGTAATCTAATAATGATTACCATGGTGTTACTCTTTCACACTTGTATTATGCTCTATTACTATTGGTATACTATCTAGGCATTATAGGGGCATGTTTGGAGTCATGAAATGACACATTTCAACAAGTGGAAGTAATAGGACACGATGCTGGTTGGAAGACCCTGGAACTGATGCCATTAGACACAGACTCAATCCTAAGGGAAACTAAGGAGAACATACAACACACACTAATTAATCTAGGATTCAAGCATGCAAACAAACCAACTTTGTACTATGACTAGACCATCTTTATTTGAAATGCTTCATGTTACATATTTCATTGAATTATTTTGATCTTGGTCTCTCTTGGATGTTCTTTCATTGACATCTTGGTCTCTCTTGGATGTTCTTTCATTGACAATGTCAATGCTCTTTTATCCTTTAGTCGACCAACCTACTTTAGTGGATTCCTTTTCTAGACTTAATCGAGAGGCCACGTTTCCTAATTCATGGAAAAGGACAGATGGCATAAAGCTAGAAAAGGACACATGGTATAAGGATTCAAGACACTTGGTAGAAATAATCCTATTTCAAGAGGGTGTTTTTCATATTTCAAGAGCGTGATAAGTGGCACAAAAAACCATTCAAACCCTTGTCTTATATATTTTATTATTTGAATGGAGCGCCCAACATCTAAGGAGAATTTATGAATTATTATTTTATTGCATTCTCTTGGAGAATTTTCTAATGACGATTAGATTGACAGGGTTATCCCCTCCAAATATTAGTAGATGATTTAATAGAGAATGAAGTCAAGGGCTAAGCATATGTGAGGTTTCCATCCTCCTCCTCTTTTGTCTTGGATGATTAGGATTTTATCATAAAGTAGACATGTTGGCATAGGGGCCGACCCAGGTTTCAACGCTTCAATAACGCACCAACAAAACCTAACTACCGACCCTTCCAGCAACACCTGCGAAGCAGATGAAGTCTCACCCGAGGTAGAGGCAAGGGTGGTTGCAGGACTCAAGTGTCTACAACCTAGATGGGACACAGATCTATGATCACAGTACTTAACAGAGCACTTAGCAACTAACATTCATGAATATTTACCTCTTATCCACTTCACAGGAGAAAACCCTAATTACATAACAACATAGTATTCAACAAGATCTAACACATCCAAGCACTTAGCATATAAAAATAGATCAGATCTAGCATTCATTCACATCACTAAGCACTACTATACTATATCAGATGCATATAAAATATATAAGGATTCATCACTAAGCATAAATCACATCAATGACACAAATCAATCACAACACATGATATACGTGGTTCACCCCAGCGTGGGGCTACGTTCACCAACTCTTATTCTCTTTATTATCTTCGTTCAATGCATAGAGCCACAAGACCCACTCCGCACAGGACAAGAGATTTGCGCGCACCTCACCAGATCCTCCTTCCCTGAGTTAGGTCACAGCACAAAGACTTCTTACACAGTCTGCACACCATCTTCTTACAATCACTTTCACTTAGCTCTGCAAGTATTAACACATACGATGCACAAAGCCTCTAGCTCCGCACTAAGCTACAAGCATTCACTACTACTACTTTATTACATCGCCTATATATATCTATTTATACATTGAAAAAGTTTCCTAAACATGGGTAACCCCATGGGAAAACATCCCATACCCTTTACATAAACCCTAAACCCAAAAATCCCGCAAAAGGGGGCGAGATCCCTTGATCTCCACTTCGCCTTGCACTCCGCCTTCGACCAACCTTTCAAAGTCCCAAAAATGGTCAAACATGAACAAGGTTCTCCAAAACTTGGTCAAGGGCCAACATGCCCCCAACACTCACCTGTGACTAGTCCTGAGTCACTCTGATCTGGGTAACTCTGTCTTGAAGGCCTCGAGCTGCCTTAACCTGTTGCTTCGCCAGAGTCTCGTGCTTGACGAACTCTTGAAGAACCTTCTACATCACAGGTCCTTCCAAGCGTTGTTCTATTGTGGTGACCACTTGTTCTAGTTTTGCACCTCGTCCTTCATTCTCCTCAAAAATTGTGCAAGCTTCGTCCTGCATTGGCTGGAGATTAAGAGTCACTTCCATGAATTTACTCTGGATGACATGGACTTGTTGCTGAACCATGCACTGTTATTGGGACCTTTTGATCCTCTCTACCACTAGCAATGGATTCAACTACGCTTGCACTGTTGATGCTTGTTTCTTTTCCTCCTGGAACTGTGACTCCAGTGTCCTTAGTTCAGGGTCCTCTACAAGACGCTCATAAGTCTATGCACTTCGAATGATGAGTTGTTTGCATTCTAAGGCCAATGCCTTGATTCTATGGACTATGCTCCGGGCAGTTTCTTCCCTTTGGTCTCACACTTCCTGCAGAGTGATTGACACTGCTTGTAATTCTAGTTCTTCTACTCTTTGTTGGAGCTATTGAATGACTTCAACAAGCTTCCCCACCTGCCTCTCAGTGGATTCTTCTTCCCTTTGTTCTAATCCCATCACAGAGTGAAGTGCTCCAGTGACTGCTTCTTTAATTCCAATCTACTTTGCGAGAAACTATTCTTTCTCCTTCTGGATCTGCGCTCTATCCTCTGCAAACTTTTCCTAGAGGTCGTCTTTTTCTTGTTGGGAAACCCGACATTGCTCTATGAATTTCTCTTTTGCTTTCTTCAGGGCCTCTGTGGCCTGTCCTTTTTCCTCTTGGACATGATGAAGGCGAGGTTCTATCGAGTCTTCTAATCTGCATAGCTAGGCAGGCTCATCTCCCAACTTTGCTCCTTCTGGTGGTGGTGGCGCAGTAGAAACTGAATGACTCGAATAGAGAGCCTATTGTACTCCTTTAAGATCTGCTTCGATCCTGTCAAACATTGTCTCTTGTTTGGCTTCACATTGCTGGAAGATATCCTCTGAGGTGTCTGACACAACAACAATGATAAGGTCAATTTCATCCACCGTTAGCACAGTCTAAAATGGAGGTTTATTGGATTTTGAATTCTTCCACGATGTAGGTTTCTTGGGGGAACCCTTTACTTTCTTAGATCTCTCATCTTTATCAAGGGGTTCCCTAGGCAATGTTACTTCACCCTAATCTGGTTTGTATTCTTTCCCGTTGTTCTCTTCCTTGTCTACTTTGTCACCTCCTCCCCTTCCAGGTGAATCTGAATAAGTCTCTTATGATGCGCTATTCAACTCCTATACCTCTTCCTTCATTTTCCTTCTGCTACTATTGGGTGCATCATAATCTTTGTGAGTGACTACAAGACTTCCGATGAGGTCGGGGTTAGACAATTCTGCCTGGTTGACTGGTATAAGGAACTTTGCGGGCCATTCCTTAGTTATTTCTTCCATGTCCACCTCAGTGAGCTTATAATAGGATTGAAGCTCTTCTTTATGTTCGTCTCTGCACGCAGTGATATAAATAAAATTTCTATCTGCGTGGAACTTCACAAATGGCCTGGACCTGTGCAGGGTGTTCGACGTCATACAGGGTGTTAGCGCAAATTCTTGCAAGATGGTGTTTTCTTCTGGTTTCGGGCCCCAGGTGTAAATGCATAGAATGGGGGTTTGAAAACCGATCGAGTGGGTTTTATTCAAAGGCCGCATCCATGAGCGACAAACACAACCCATAGAACAAGCCCATTTCGGGCTTAAAATCAAGCGAGCAGGCACTTTCTCTTTCAACGGTGAGGATCCACAGAGGGGGTAGATCGACAACCATCGGGTAAGTTTGGGTCACAGAGTTGCACAGGGTCAAGCGCCTGAGCTCATCTCCTATGGCCAAACTCATGAAACGATTAAGCCATTTCGGCTATCGGGACTTCGTGAGAACATGGGGTCTCCTCCTTCCACTGTATTTCAGATCCCTGAAGCCCGAAACGCTGAAAATAACCAGGACCGTTCATCAAGAGACGATCTAGGCCATCCATCCAATGGGACACGTGGCACGCGATCAAGCCATTTCGGCTATCGGGACTTCAGGAGAATAAAGGGTCTCCTCCTTCCACTGCATTTCAGATCCCAGAATCCCGAAACGCCGAAAAGAACCAGGACTGTTGATCAAGAGATGATCTAGGCCATCCATCCAATGGGACACATGGCACGCGATCAAGCCTTTTCAGCTATCGGGACTTCGAGAGAACATAGGGTCTCCTCCTTCCACTGCATTTCAGATCCCCGAAGCCCGAAACGTCGAAAAGAACCAGGACCGTTGATCAAGAGATGATCTAGGCCATCCATTCAATGGGACACGTGGCGCGCGATCAAGCCATTTCGGCGATCGAGACTTTGGGAGAACAGAGGGTCTCCTCCTTCCACTGCATTTCAGATCCCCAAAGCCCGAAACGCTGAAAAGAACCAGGACCGTTGATCAAGAGATGATCTAGGCCGTCCATCCAATAGGACACGTGGCATGCGATCAAGCCATTTCGACTATCGGGACTTCGGGAAAACAGAGGGTCTCCTCCTTCCACTGCATTTTAGAACCCCGAAGCCCGAAACGCTTAAATCCCGAAAGCGCTTTTGAAGATAGGCACGGGGTCACAGCTCGTGGTCACTTGGGGTGATAGAAAGAGATGTGCAAAGGGACAAAGTGTCGGGTTTAGCTGCAGAAGGGAGCACTGCGTTCTCCAGGTACCAGTTCAACTCGACCTCGATCTTGGTCATGCTAAAAATAAATGAAGGTGGATGGAGGTAGTTGAAACCTCAACTCACTCGTTAAATGCAAAGCATGGAGGTCCCGACAGGCAGTCTGCCCGAGATAGTCCTGTATGATGGTTTTCTCCAAAGAAGCCAGGCTGAGTTCTCGTCTGACCAAAGGAGTCTGCACACACTATTTTAGCCTTTAATGTTTCAGCTACCTCCCCTGCAAAGGCCATGCAAAGTTAAGGTGACGTCCGACAAATGATTTCAGGCTAGATTTGATTGAGGAGACGCCACACCTTGGAAGTTGTAAGACGCCTTTGTTGGGCGAAGGTTTAGGAGTATATTTACTTAGTTTTTGTATTTTTTTTGAGAGGTATCGATGGTTGAGCTAGGCTCCCGACTGTAAAGTTTTGATGAAGCACTGGTTGCTTTGGTTATGTATTGGCACTTGAGACTTCTTGCCTTATGAATGTTAGCCTCTTTCCATCTCTCTGTTTACATTGTGTTAGAACTGCTCGAAATTGGAGGATCCAGTCGAGTTGCGTCATTATAGGATGATGGATGTTGGATCACTGTAATGGTTGCATTGTTTCTAATAAGTTCTTGTATTTTCTCAACGCTGAACGACTTGGAATTGGAAGATCCAGTCAAGTCACCTTTCAGTTCCCCGAAACTCTGAACCAAGAGGATCTTGTGTTCTGAGTTTTTCCTCTTCAAGTTGTCAAAAGGCCTGATGCCCAAGGCAATCTTGCTTGCTCCCCTTACCAAGTATTCCATCTGCTCATTTATAATCAACCCACTGACTGAAGTTAGATCAAGACCTCTTTTTTTGTTACATACCAGGCCCGATTTTCTGAGTTAGAGAGATATCTTCCTGGGCCTCTATCCATCCGATCACCCCATTAAAATTATTCGTGACATAAAATGATGGGCGTTGGGCTCTGCTCCTACCACAATCCAGGAGTGACTTCCAACGCCAACATTTCTGGTGCCATTTCCGGGGACGAAGTTGAATATTTTCCCTGGGATTGAACGACATTGACTCTCTGATTCTTAAGGTGCATCAGGCATTAGAGCCCTTGAAGATTGCTACTGTGCACCCGGTGACTCCACTGTGGCGACTCCACTGTTTCCACTTCCTTGTTTCAACTATGGCTACTTTTAGCACACCTGAAAGCTGACCCAGAAGAGATTTTTCGAGAAGGTTTCAACAACTTCTTTCTCAGCTTGAGAAGTTTCCTGGGAGGACACAACATTAGGATATGGCCTCTGATGGTGAACAAAGACCAAAGACATTCAAAGCTGCGCATCTTTCACCTGGCGACTCCATGATCCGAGGATCGGTCGACGACTCCACTAGCTTGATATGGAAAATATCTTAGCTCAAAGGTTGGCTTTCTGTGACTTTTCCCAGATAATTGGTTTTCCTAATCCACTGCCAGATAGAGATGAATGGGAATATATCCTACCTGAATTTCAAGAAAAAATTTCGGAGATATCAACTGAGAATTTACTGGAATTTCATGAGGTTATTCATCGACTTAATATCATGCATGAAGATGTCCAGATTAAGCTTTTTAAGTATTCATTGAAGGGAGATGCTCTCGATTGGTGTCGATCTCTTCCCACTGCAAGCATCCATTCTTTGACAGGTTTTCATACAACTTTCAATTCATTTTGTAAAGATTACTTCCCAGCTGAGTGTTTGTATGAAAACTGTTGTGATGAGTTTTCTTTGCTTCATAAAGCCTCTGCCGGCCCTGAAGACAATGTTTGTGATGAATCCTTTACTGTGGAGGAAATCATTTTCTATGAAAATCTAAAGGCGTTGGATGATATTAATTATGTTAGCACGAAAGCATCTAACATCATTTCAGATACATCTATTCCTTTAGATGTTCATAAGGATCAACATGCCTCTTATGAGAATTCTGAGTTTATAGAGAAGATGTTGTCTATAGTAGATGGCTCTCCTGGATATAAGGTTGAAGCAGATGTTCCTAACAACCCGACTTATGATGACAAAGACCTTCCATTTTTTAAAGAAGAGATGGTTGTGGAAGAGGATTCTTTTTTTCTCCTCTAAGAGGTTTCCCATGATATGTTTTTACCTAGGATTAAAGAGGAAAATATTATGTATGAACAACTAGAAGCAACAGTTACCATTGTCCCTGAAATGGATATTTTTGACAGTTATATTCTCGATGGGATCACTATTTTGGAGGTTGATCATAGAAAGGAAGGGCAACCCTTTTTTGATGAATATTCTAGTGATGATGAGCAGCAAGCTTATTCTACATTTGATCACTATGAAGACACTGACCAACATGACATCAAGCAAAGATTTCCCATGGTCCCTATTTATCATGAATATGAATCCGATCCTTGGGAGAGCCATGGAGAAGAGGAGGAGGAGCCGAAGATGCAGTTTACAGAATGCACAGAGCCAGTTAGCGAGCAGCCACCGCCTGAGATCAGTCAACCTACATCAGCTATCCACCCACTTGTGCTTACTAGAGATATTCAGCCACACGTGAACAACTGTGTAGCAAAGGAGGCTGTCCGTCGCCCATTTTCTGGAGTTTTCCACTGGTTCTATGAGCATGTGAAGGAATACATGGATTTGTATTTTCTTCGCAATTTGGAGCCGCCCTATTTCATCTCAACTTTAGCCTGTAAGGAGGAGTCGAAGAGCGTAACTGTTCTGTTGTCACGGTTACACCATCTGTTGGTGATCATCGACAGAAGGAAGGAGCTTCTATTTAGGAAGTTGCTTGATTGGCTATGGTGAAAGTTTGCTTTCACTTAGCCCCATGTAAATTTATTAGTTTAGGACCGTACATAAATAAGCTCCTCGGAGCATGCGTGTTTATCTTTTATTTTTCACTTATAGGCATGTATTTTTAAGCAGGGTGTTTTGAGCTCGACTCCATATCCCAACAATAAGGCACTGAAGCTGCAAATGAGTTCTTAGAGCATCGCAGGGACGACTCTATCCCGCATGGAGCCTAATGTTAGCGCAAATTCTTGCAAGATGGTGTTTTCTTCTGGTTTCCGGCCCCTAGTGTAAATGCATAGAAGGGGGGTTTGAAAACCGATCGAGTGGGTTTTATTCAAAGGCCACAACCATGAGTGACGAGCGCAGCCCACAGAACAAGCCCATTTCGGGCTTAAAATCAAGTGAGCGATCACTTTGTCTTTCAACGGTGAGGATCCACAGAGGGGGAAGATCGACGACCATCAGGTAAGTTTGGGTCACAGAGTTGCACGGGGTCAAGCGCCTGAGCTCATCTCCTATGGCCAAAATCACGAAGCGATTAAACCATTTCGACTATCGGGACTTCGGCAGAACAGAGGGTCTCCTCCTTCCACTTCATTTCAGATCCCTGAAGCTTGAAACGCTGAAAAGAACCAGGACCGTTGATCAAGAGATGATCTAGGTTGTCCATCCAATGGGACACGTGGTGCGCGATCAAGCCATTTTGGCTATCGGGACTTCAGGAGAACATAGGGTCTCCTCCTTCAACTGCATTTCAAATCCCCGAAGCCCGAAACACTGAAAAGAACCAGGACCGTTGATCAAGAGATGATCTAGGCCGTCCATCCAATGGGACATGTGGTGCGTGATCAAGCCATTTCGGCTATCGGGACTTCAGGAGAACAAAGGGTCTCCTCCTTCCACTGCATTTCAGATCCCCGAAGCCCGAAACGCCGAAAAGAACCAGGACCGTTGATCAAGAGATGATTTAGGCCATCCATTCAATGGGACACGTGGTGCGTGATCAAGCCATTTCGACTATCAGGACTTCGAGAGAACATAGGGTCTCCTCCTTCCACTGCATTTCAGGTCCCCGAAGCCCGAAATGCTGAAAAGAACCAGGACCGTTGATTAAGAGTGTTAAGCCCTAATATTGGCTCATTACCCCTTAATTGGGGCATATTAGATTAGTAATGTTATTTTATTTATGTCGTATTTAGGCCATTAGTTGTAATTTAGATTAGTAATGTTATTTTAATTATGTCGGCTTTAGGCCATTATTTGTAATTATACC
>SNQJ01S0167957.1:20667-32160 GCA_010110895.2 Picea sitchensis
GAAAATTTTAAGGTGGCATAAGGTTTAAATGCAACAATGCAGAGGGAAATGATCCTAATTCTATATGAAAGTTCAATAATATACCTTACTCATCTAAACATGGCTAAGAAAATAATCTATAGGTACCATAAAATTCAATGCAAGGTCCTGCACCTAAAATCACAACTGGAAATTCATATTAGATGCTTCATGTCAACACGAAATAGTTTGACAACATCTCATTTTATGGAAACATCAATAATCTTAATTATGGAAATTTAATCCAAGGTATCTTCTTCAAGTCAGAGGTGTTGTTGGTAGAGATGAATCAAAATGATCAATATTTCCAAAGGGATGGAGTATAAGGAAATGATAGTGGAGTAGATAGACCTAGGGTGAAATTCAATAGGAGAGCCATTATGGAGGTTATCCTAAGGACTGTCTAAAAAGGTTATGGTCTCTAAGAATTTATCATCGTTAGGAAATATCATGGTCGAAGAAGTAGGGCCCGACACTTTTGCACATAGGGGGTGAAATTGGCTTTGTTACCCTTATGGATAAATTTCAAGTTTTAATCTTCGAGCCTAAGTCATGAAAATGAATCAAAGGCTCATTCTTTATGGGAGTTTATATTAGAAAAATGGTGGAAGTGGCTACATAATTCAATTGTGAAGGAGGTTTGTCCAACTAAATAGTAGGGATAGAATATGTATGATCCACTAAAGGTGATACATTATCTTCGATCAAATGTGGTTGTGGATCATAATATGAGCATTGATTGATGATGAAAATGAATCCTTCATGTGGAAATTGCTTCAAAAAAAGAGTAAAACATTACGAATTTCACGATGTACATACAATTGTGCCTAAGGAACAGGTTGGATTTTGTTGGCGTTGTCACAACCACTACATCAATTAAAAAAATGTTATCACCCTACTCAATTGGGGGATTAATAAAAAATTGTATTGATTCATATGGTCTACCATCAGAGACTCACAACTCGATCAAAACACATGACGTCCTCACATCTAGTATTGCAAGGGAATGCAATAACGTTGATAAAGAAGTACTTTATTAATCACACAAGATTCAATATCAATTATTTATTGTCTTTGTTTTTTGCTCTCATATAAGTACTCTTTTGCTACATAAACAATATTAGTACAAAATTATTATTTAAATATGAAATCTCATCTATTTCCCCTTCTTCTCGCCACAACCAAAATGATGGGCCTAATTGGCATGATGTTGGTTTTGAACGATACCGATGATGAATATAAAGAGTGGGTGTGTGAGTGATATTGAGTCTGGAAACCCTCCCATATTGTCAAGGCATACAAATAGTCTATCTATGCCAAATTTTGGTGCATACAGAAAATTCTTTTAATAGTCTTTTAATAGTTGTTTCCTTTAAAATTCGTCCGAGAACATTAAAAAGAAACAAGGACAAGATGTATTGATATATAGAGTGGTTGTGTGAGTAATATTTGAGTCTGAAAACCCTTCCATGTCATCAAGGCATGCGAACAGTCTATCCATGTCAAATTTTAGTGCACACAGAACATTTTGAAAGAATTTAAACGTTGGCTCCATTCATAGGTTATTTTTTCCCATCATGTACTCTATCAGACCTAGTACAATGTATTTTAGTTGTTTCCTTTAAAATACGATCGAGACGCATGACATCCCTGCATCTAGTACTATAAGGGAATGCAATAACGTCGATAAAGAAGTACTTGATTAATCGCACAAGCTTCAATATCAGTTATTTCTTGTCTTTGTTTTTCTCTCTCATGTAAGTACTCTTTGTTTTTTTCCTTCTTCTCTCCACGACCAAAATCATGGGCCTAATTGGCATGATGTTGGTTTTGAACAATACATAAGATGAATATAAAGAGTGGGTGTGTGAGTGATATTTGACTATGGAAACCCTCCCATATTGTCAAGGCATACAAATATTCTATCCATGTCAAATTTTGATGCATACTGAAACATTTTGAAAAAATTTCGATGTTGGCCCCATTCATGGGTCATTGTTGTCCATCATGTACTCTAGACCTAGTCCAATGTCTTTTAATAATTGTTTCCTTTAAAATTCGACCGAGAAAATTAAAACAAAACGAGGACGAGATGGGTCGATATATAGAGTGAGTGTGCGAGAAATATTTGAGTCTGGAAACACTTCCATATCGTTAAGGCATGCGAACAATCTATCCATGTCATATTTTAGTGCATATAAAAACATTTTGAAAGAATTTAAACGTTGGCCCCATTCACAGGTTATTGTTGCCCATCATGTACTCTATCCAACCTAGTACAATTTCTTTTAGTTTTTTCCTTTAAAATACGATCGAGATGCATGACGTCCCTGCATATAGTGCTACAAGGGAATGCAATAATGTCCATAAATAAGTACTTGATTAATCACACAAGCTTCAATATCAGTTGTTTCTTGTCTTTGATTTTTTATCTCATCTAAGAACTCTTTTGCTCCATAAAGAATATCAGTACAAAATCATTATTTAAATACGAAATCTCATCTATTTCCTTCTTCTCCCCATGACCAAAATCATGGGCCTAATTGGCATGATGTTGGTTTTGAATGACACAGACGATGAATATAAATAGTGGGTGTGTGAGTGATATTTGAGTCTGGAAACCCTCCCATATCGTCAAGGCATACAAACAGTCAATCCATGTCAAATTTTGGTGCATACAAAATAATTTTGAAAAAAATTCAACGTAGGCCCCATTCACATGTCATTGTTTCTCATCATGTACTCTAGCCCTAGTACAACGTCTTTTAATAGTTGTTTCCTTTAAAATTCGACTGGGAAAATAAAAACATAATTAGGATGATATGGGTCGATATATAGAGTGGGTGTATGATTAATATTTGAGTCTATAAACCCCTCCATATCGTCAAGGAATACGAACATTCTATCCATGCCAAATTTCAGTGCATACATAAACATTTTGAAATAATTTCAACGTTGGCCCCATTCACAGGTTATTGTTTCCCATCATGTACTCTATCTGACCTAGTAATATGTATTTTAGTTGTTTCCTTTAAAATACGATCGATATGCATGACGTCCCTGCATCTAGTACTGCAAGGGAATGCAATAATGTCGATAAAGAAGTACTTGATTAATCGTACAAGCTTCAATATTAGTTATTTCTTGTCTTTGTTTTTTTCTCTCATCTAAGAACTCTTTTTCTCCATAAAGAATATTAGTAAAAAATCATTATTTAAATACAAAATATCATATATTTCCTTCTCGCCACTACCAAAATCATGGGCCTAATTGGCATGATGTTGGTTTTGAACGACACAGATGATGAATATAAAGAGTGGGTGTGTGAGTGATATTTGAGTCTGGAAACCCTCCCATATTGTCAAGGAATACAAACTATCTATCCATGCCAAATTTTGGTGCATACAGAAAATTTTTGAAAAAATTTAACGTTGGCCCCATTCACAGGTCATTGTTTCCCATCATGTACTCTAGCCCTAATACAATGTCTTTTAATAGTTGTTTCCTTTAAAAGTTGACTGAGGAAATTAAAAGGAAATGAGGATGAGATGGGTCGATATATAGAGTGGGTGTGTGAGTAATATAGCAGTACCCGAGACCCCTCAAGATGTAAGATATCAAAGGGAAGCAACTGCCAGGAGCGTATTTGAGAGACTGAAGGCTCTTGTCGGGGAGTGCAAGAAGCTAATTAACCACAGTACCCAAATGAATGAGAAGCTCGCTAAGAACCTGTAATTTTAGGCACTGGAGTCACAACTCCAGGACGCAAAGAATCACGTAGAGATACTACAAGCATAGCTGAAGGCCCTGTTAGTTGTCGAAAGAATGAAGCGGTCTCAAGAGAAGTGAACCGTCGAGAAACAGATCCATACAATTCAAAGAAAAGTTATGGAAGTAACTCAATGGATCCATCCTGTGTAAGATAAGGACTATCAACTATTAACAGAGGTCGAGAACTAAGGAGCAGAGCTAGAACAAGTTGTTAATGCAACATAACAACGCCTAGAAGGGCCAGTGAATGACGTAGTAATCCAGGAGTTTGTCGAGAAAGAGATCGTAGCACAGCAACAGGTCGAAGCATATTGAGCCAAGATCAAGGCGTTCGAGGCAGAACTAGTCAGACTAGAGTGACTCAGGATGAGTCACAGGTGAGTGTTGGGGGCTTGTTGGCCCTTGACCAGGTTTTGTTGATATCTGGTCAAGTTTGACCTATTTTTGGACTTCGACAGCCTACCGAAGGAGGAGTGCAAGACGAAGCAAAGATCGCGGTATCTCGACCCCTTTTTGGGTCATTTTTGGGATATGGGAATATTTATCGGGAATGGGATGTCGACCCATGGGTTTACCCATGTTTAGGCATATTTTGTATATATAAATAGATGCTTAGGCTAGATAGAAGTGGTGGTGCATCTATGTGATGTGAATGTATTCTAAGTGCAAGTAGAGTCTGTAAGTTCTCTGTGCATGACTATATGAGACTTGCAGAGCTAAGTGCAAGTCATTGTAGCAAGATTATGGAAGGCTTAGTGTTGGAACGCAAGAAGAAGGATCTAGCGAGCTACGCAGATCTTTTGTCCTATGTGGAGTAAGGGTTTTGAGGCTTTGTGCTTGTACCCAATTGACTGAAGATAATAAAGAAGAAGATTTGGTGGACGTAGCCCCTGGGCGGGGTTGAACCACGTAAATACTATGTTGTTATGCTTTGTGCTTGTATTAATGTGTTTATGACTCTCTTGCTAAGTGCTTTGATATAGATAGATAGGTCAGCTTATGCTTTGTGCTATGAATGTTAGATCTGACTTCTATGAATGTTCATAGTGCTTGCTTCTGCTAGATATGATCCATATGTTTGTGCTAAGGGCTTAATTACATTAGATCAGTGCGAATGATGTGATGCTCTATTCTATCTGTGCAGTAGTTATTGGTTGAATATTGATGAACTATTGATTCTAAGTGCTTTGTTAAGTATTATAATCATAGATCTGTGTCCCAACTAAGGTTGCAGACACTTGAGTCCTGCAACCACCCCTGCCTCAACCTCGGGTGAGACTTCATCTGCTTCACAGGTGTTGCCGAAAGGGCCGGTAGTTAGGTTTTTGTTGGTGCGTTGTTGTAGCGTTGAACCCTGGGTCTTCCCCTGTGCCAACAAATGGTTCTGTTGTCAGGACCTGAAGCTATGATTGCTAGGAACTGAGAAAGAAGAAGCTCTATGCAAATATTCATCCAGAAGTTGTGAAGGCTCTGTGCATAGATATGTCGCTCTAGTGTGCAGTATTCTACTTGATTTATAAAGCTTTGTGCTAAAATAAAGAAGCCCGATCTAAAGAAAATAAGTGATATATGAAGGAGAGAAGTAAGATATGAAAGATTTGTGCTCTAAGAAATGTAAAAGTGAGAATTTCCGATTAAAAGAGGTAAGATGTGCAAACTATGTGCTCTGATAAAGGTAAGAATAGTGAAAAGTTTTATATCTAGAAGCTTTGTGCTCTGTATAAGTAAGATAAGTGGAAATTTTTGTTTCTAAAGTATGGATCTAAGTATGTTTGATAGGTTCTGTCGTAGCTTGAAAACTAGAGCACTAATAGATGAAAGAAGGCTTGATATGAGTAGATTTAATAAGAATAGTGAAAGATATGTTATACCCATGCATAGAAACAATGTTTGGACTAACAAATGGATGCAGGATCCTAGAAAGAAATTTTTGCAGGTTAGTTACCATGATCCTAGTGCGTAGTACCGGAAAGGTTGGGAATCATTTAAAAGAAAGAGAGGATTAACCCTCTGTTATAGTTGCAGAAGACCGGTACATCTTTCTAAAGAATGCCCTGGGAAAAGACCTAGTTGTCTTTGTTGTAAAGCTATGGACCATGAAGTGTTGGATTTCCCTAGAATGATTGCTAAGCTGGAAGAAATGAATCTGAATAAATAAAACACTAAGGAAGATACAAAAATGGTAGAATCCCAAGAAGAATCAGAGAAAGTATTGTTGCAAATAAATGAAAACCTGAATGACCATCGACATGTCAGACTATCAAATATCTTCAAGGAAAAATAATGCATTGAAGTAAGAATAGGAGACTTCGACATTGACTGTTTTCTGGATGAAGAAACACAGGTGAATATCATGACAGAAAGAACTTGGGAAGCCATAGGGAAGCCTGCTATGACCCCTTCATTAGGAGGAATAGGACTATTCAGAGGAAAGATGATAAACCTATGTGGGAAGCTCGCTCACATACCTATGAACGTTAATGGAACTTCGACAAAAGAAGATTTTGAGATTATTAAATTTATTGAAGACAATGCCCCGTTTACCATGTTACTAGGAAAACCTTGGATTGATAGAGATCAAGCCAAACGAAAGGAAGAAGAAGTTTTGGAACAGAATAAACAAGAGTTAAAAGATTTCATGACCAGAAGGATCGCACACTTGATTGCAAAACAAGAGAACAGATCGAAGTTATTTAACACTAAAGGCCCAAATGTCGAAGCTGCAAGAACATTAGATGACTCACATAAGACTGAAGTACTTATCCCAGACAAAGAAGAAGTATCACCCTCGAATCTTAGGAAATAATTTCAACATTGCGAAGTAACTATGTTAAAAGAAGATAAGAATCAAAATGGAAAAAGGCATACTGTGACGAAGCTCACTGGAAAAAAGGCTAGAAAGCTAAGTAAGAAGAGGGGTAAGATTGAAAAGTTATAGAAAGTCCCAGAGGGAACCTCACAGTAGAAAAATTTGCAAAATTGGAGCTTCGTCGGGATATCAGAACAACCACACATGGCACTTCGCCATGGCGAAGCAATATAACCATTGGGGACATTATAACCGTTCGATTGTTGCCTCGAACGGGTGAAAAGGAATTTAAGTCTCGACACCAGACCGTTGGACCACACCATAATGGACCGAACAGAATTAATGAAGACCTCATACCCGTTGCAAGTGACCCGTTGTCGAGTTACCTATTTATCCCACCACGCCACGCACCGAGAACACTTTTTCCAATTGAGAATTTGATCCCACAGACTACGTTGAGTTTATACCATGGTCATCGTGCTTCTACTCTCTCTCTCTCGTTACTGTGTCTAAGCTACCCCTCCCCCCCGCCCCCCGAACCTGAGATTGTTAACCCCGAGCGTGTATGTAAGACGAGTTGAGCGCTGCAGAAACAGTTGTTGAGGAAGTTTTGATCGACCTGATGACTGAAAGAGTCATGTCAGAGAGAGGATTATCCATAGGTGTACAAGCATCATCCACGAGAGGACTGCCAACCTCTCCATCAACTGCTCGAGCTAGACCATCCCGACCATCAGATGAGAAACGAACTAAGCACAGGGATGACCTCACGACATAGGTGGTATATAAGTTGATTCTGAGCATATTACCTACTTATATACCACCTTTAAGTGGTGCTATAAACTACGAGAACGTACTTAGATATTTTGAGTATGCCTTGGTCACTGCGTACCTCCCGAAGGGGATACGCGTAGTGCAAGAAGACCAAGATAAGATCGAAGCGTTGAAGTTTAGTGACTTCAACCTAGGGGATCACAAAGTCTACAACATGTTAGCCCCACATAATTACTTGACTAAAACTAAAGGGAAGAATTCGAAGATCGTCCCTCAGTCATGGACCCATAACCTCGCGCATTCCACCCTGCTAAATGTTATGAAGATTTTGCACTTCGGACGACACCAGGAGGTGAATGCATGTGTCAAATTATTTTTGTCTTGTTACCATGGAGGTTATCTATGGTTAAACCGTCGCATAACAGTGGATCCGACATTGATAAATCGGATCATCGGGCTTAGCATGCAAGGACCCGACCCACAAGATTTCTATCCTGGAAAATCCATGGAACACGTTCTCGCCCAAAGGATCAAAGACACTTATGGTGATGTCAAGAAAGGAACACGAGGCTACAAGGTAGCTTCTATCCAGAGTGGCACAGTGCACCTCGCCTTTCAGATGATTGCAGGGAAGTTAGTACACAAGAACCGACCCACCCAAGTGACTGGTTTTGTAGTCGACCTCACAGGGAAGTGCACGAAGGGCCTACAAGTGATTTGGGTGAAGTACCTGGTAAACCAATTATAACTTGACTGCAGAGAAGCACGAGATCAAGGGTATGAATTCCACTTCATCTGGCTATTGATCCTGATCGCTTTCATTGTCTGGAAGATGCCGGAAGGTGCGACCTTCCTGGACATTGATTCCTTTGAACCATTGGATGCGAATTTCAACACACTGTGGCATTCAAGCAACATGAATAAACAGTGGTAGTCCAATGTTGTATTTCACCAATATTACAACCAGTTGAAGGTAGCTATACGATCCGAGCCTCGCATGACGTTGAATACTTTACACAGGTTCTGGCCTTTGATGAAGTTCAGCGTGGACCACCATTTCATTTATATCACATCGCGCATTGATGAGCACAAGTAGCAACTTTAGTCCTACTACAAGCTAATGGAGGAAGACTTGGAGGAGATCACAAAGGATTGGTCGACAGACCTCCTCATTCCAGCAGACCCTGCGGAGATATCCGATATAGACAGTCCAGAAACTGCGCAGGATACACCCGGACCTAGCAGGATGAAGAAAACTAAAGAGGTTTAGGATTTAGACAGTGCATCAACGAAGACCGATTCCATCTCACCAGAGAATGGAGGTGATGGCGGAGAGATAGATGCCACAGAAGTTGAACAGAAGAAAGGTGAGGTTACACTGCCTAGAGATGAGGAGGACCCCTCGAAGAAAAGGAAGGTTTCCCCCCTAAAGCCTTCCTCCCGGAAGAAATCGAAAGCTTCTATGACAAAAATGTAGACTATCCTCACTTCAGATGACTTTGATTTCATTATACCGGATTTGAATGATGCTTCGCTGGAGATAATAGAGAAACAAGAGGCTAAAGCAGGAAGCGATGTACAATAGAATCGAGATTGAGCTCCAAGGAGTGCAGCAAGCACTATAGTCCAGTCACACAGTCTCCACTGCGCCTTTGTTAGCAGGAACACCAGAACTAGGATATGAGCAAGATCAACTCCATTGAATCCCTGAGACAGTCGAAGCTCGCCTTCGATGAGAACAAGAAGAAATAGCGCAAGACACCCAAGCTCTGATGCAGAACAAGAGAAGTTTGCTCTCCAGGCAAAGTTCGACGAAAAAAAATCCCAACTGCAGAAAGACAAGGAACTGTTGCTCACAGAGCAACTTGAAGTAAAAGAAATGGTCAACGGAGCACTTCACTCTATGACAGTCGTAGAAGTAAAGGCCAAAGAGAGAATTCCACGGAAAATAGTACAACTTGAAGAAGTGATCCACCAACTACAACAATGCATAGCATATTTGGAGCTACGCGTAGTACCTGGGACCCTCAAGATGTAAGAGATCAAAGGGAAGCAACTGCCAGGAGCACAGTTGAGAGACTGAAGGCTCTTGCTGGGGAGTGCAAGCAGTTGAGTAACCACAATGCCCAAACGTATGAAAAGCTTGTTGAGAACCTGGAATTGCAGGCACTGGAGTCGCAGCTCCAGGACGCAAAGAAACACACAGAGATACTACAAGCGCAGTTGAAGGCCCCGTCAGTTGTTGAAAGAATGAAGCAGTCTCAAGAGAAGTGAACCGTCCAGCAACAGATCCATATGATTCAAAGAAAATTTATGGAAGTAACTCAATGGCTCCAACTTGTGCAAGATAAGGACTATCATCTGTTCACAGAGGTCGAGAGCCAAGGAGCAGAGATAGAACATGTTGTTAATGAAGCAGAACAATGCCTAGAAGGGCCAGTGAACGACGCAGTAATCCAGGAGTTTGTCGAGCAAGAGGTCGTAGCACAACCGTAGGTCAAAGCAGCTCGAGCCAAGCTTGAGGCGTTCGAGGCAGAACTAGTCAGACCAGAGTGACTCGAAACGAGTCATAGGTGAGTGTTGGGGGCTTGTTGGCCCTTGACCAAGTTTTGTTGATATCTGGTCAAGTTTGACCTATTTTTGGACTTCGACAACCTGTCGAAGGAGGAGCGCAAGACGAAGCAGAGATCACGGGATCTCGACCTATTTTTGGGTCATTTTTGGTATATGGGAATATGTAACGGGAATGGGATGTCTGCCCATGGGTTTACCCATGTTTAGGTCTATTTTGTATATATAAATAGATTCTTAGGCTAGATAGAAGTGGTGGTGCATCTATGTGATGTGAATGTATGCTAAGTGCAAGTAGAGTCTGTAAGTTCTCTATGCATGACTATGTGAGACTTGCAGAGCTAAGTGCAGGTCATTATAGCAAGATTGTGGAAGGCTTAGTGCTAGAACGCAAGGAAGAAGGATCTAGCGAGCTGTGTACATCTTTTGTCCTGTGCGAAGTAAGGGTTTTGAGGCTCTGTGCTTGTACCCGATTGACTGAAGAGAATAAAGAAGAAGAGTTGGTGGATGTAGCCCCAGGTTGGGGGTGAACCACATAAATATTGTTTTGTTATGCTTTGTGCTTGTCTTAATGTGTTTATGACTCTCTTGCTAAGTGCTTTGATATAGATAGATAGGTCTTCTTATGCTTTGTGCTATGAATGTTAGATCTGACTTCTATGAATGTGCTTAGTGCTTGCTTCTGCTATATTTTATCCATCTGTTTGTGCTAAGTGCTTAATTACATTAGATCAGTGCGAATGATGTGATGCTCGGTTCTATCTGCGCAGTATTTATTGGTTGAATATTGATGAACCATTGATGCTAAGTGCTCTGTTAAGTATTATAATCACAGATCTGTGTCCCAGCTAAGGTTGCAGACACTTGAGTCCTGCAACCACCCCTGCCTCTACCTCAGGTGAGACTTCATCTGCTTCGCAGGTGTTGCCGAAAGGGCCGATAGTTAGGTTTTTGTTGGTGCGTTGTTGTAGCGTTGAACCCTGGGTCTTCCCCTGTGCCAACATGCAATGATATCGGGTAGTATGGAGAAAAAAAATTAAAATTTCCTCTATTTTTTGACAGTATGGCCAATTTTTTCCATAAGGTTGCAATTAGATCGTCACAAATTTTCCAATATGTAGTAGCGATTTCACATTGATGATTTACACAATCCTTATTATTTTATGGTGAGATAGATCAGATAATTATCTTTGACCCAAATATTAAACATCAAATGATGTGATAAATATTTGGACAACAAAATCAACTCCAAAGTTTCATTAATAGAATAAAAGTGTACTTTCATTTGGATCTTGGTTCATGGGAGAATCCTAACTTCTGAAAATCTAAAAAAGAGGGGGATTGTAGGTCTGTCTTGATGTTCCTTATGCCACCAAGATGAGAAATCTATTCAACATCTTTTTGTTCATTGTAATTATGCTTTGTCCGCATGGAATTTCGCTCTTGGAGATCTCTTCCTCCTCGTTGAATGGCCTATTGCTTGTAAAGAATTCTTCATGCAATGGAGACAAAGGTACAAGGGTTGTTTTCTTTCCAAACCTTGCTTCAAA